>JAJPUD010004485.1:121646-169944 GCA_023553655.1 Myrmecobius fasciatus
AAAGGAAAGAAAAAATGAAAGGAAAAGGAAAGAAAAAAAGGAGGGAAGGGAGAGGAAAGAAAAAAGAAAAGAAATACAGGAAAGAGAGAAAAGGTGAAGAAAAAGAAAGATTGAGTGAATCAACCTGCTTGATATGGTTTCATAGTTGGTTTTGTTAAATTGTTTTCCCTGTCTCCTCTCTTTATTTTTAAATCCTTGTTATAGAGCAACAACAGAGCCTGGCAGTATTTGTAATAGAGAGCATTAATTCTAAGAATTAAAGAACTCTTTCTTTTAATTCTATGCTTCCTCAGAATCATAGAATCTTGGAGTATTAAAAATATAAAATTTTGGAATCATAATCTTAGAATTTTGAAATATAGAATTTTTAAATTAATTTTTTCAGTTGTCAGACTTTTACATTTTTTTCTCCTATCCCCTACTTCAAGAAAAAACAAAACCAAAAACACCCAAACCCCTTTGTAACAAATATGCCTAGTCAAGCAAAACAAATTCTCACATTGATCATGTCTAAAAATGCATGTCTTATCCTACATCTTAGTCCATAATCTCCTTGACTTTGGGAAGTGACTAACCTGCTTTATTATTACTCTCTTAGAATCCTGGTCATTCTTTGTTTCAATTAGACATCTTTAAATATCTCAGAATTCTTCCTTTTCACAATGCCATTGTTTTTGTATAAATGATTATCCTGGTTCTCCCCTTTCTTCACTCTTCACCAGTTCGTATGAGTGTTCCCATAGGAAGCATAGAATCTTAAAACCTGAACCAGAATATTAGAATCCCAGGATGTGAAACCCTCAGGCACAGATTCTTTGGAACTGAGAGAGTAGAGGTTCTCTAATACGGACCCCACTCCACTTTCAATTCAGGAAACTGAACTCTACAACATTCTTAATAGACAGGGAAAAAAAACACAAAATTCTTGCCATGGGACATCCAAAACATGATAGTCCCTTAGTGCTGGTTTAATTGATTATCCCAACCATTTGGCACATAACTGGTATCAGCAAGATTGTGTCTGAAGGCACAGAGCTTTGAGGTCCTTTAGAAATATACAAAGGAAAGCAGCTGTACAGGTATTGTATCCCCTTTAATCACAGGCAGACCTCACTTGACACAATGGACAAGTCCCCAAAAAGCTATGGATAAATTGAATTTTTCCCCCTGAAATTAAATCCTACTTTAAATGCATGAAAGAAGCACTCTGTTTACAGGGGATCTTCTGGGAAATCTTTTTTGTAATGTGCACAATTGCACTTTGTTGTATTTATATATATATATATATAAAGCTGGATTTTTGTATATTGATGCCACATTATCAATGCCAAGAATCAAGAATCCCTGGTTTTGAAAGGAAGGATTCCCTCCTCGTCCACTTAGATCAAGAGCTATTTTTAAGAGATAGCATAACTAACATAAATAGACAGAGATAGACAGATGGAATAAATAGATGAACAAATAAATAGATGAATGAATAAATAAATGTGATAGATAAAACAAATTAATGCTGCTATTAAAGTAGCAGCATTTCTACACTATTCTAGTCTGGTTCTAGGATCATAGATCCAGCTCTAGAAAGGACTTCAGAGGCTGCCTCGTACAATACCCTTGTTTTACAAATAAAGAAATTGAGACACAGGAGGTGAGGCAGTTTAACCAAAGTCACATATGGCAGAAGTGGGATTCGAACATCAGTCCTTTGCCTCCAACAGCAAGTTGGTAGGTAACAAGCATTTATTAAGTGTTTATTTTGTGCCAGGAACTGAGGTGGAGTGAAATGAGACTTGTCCATGGTCAGTCACATAGGTAGTAAGGGGATACAATCCCTTTCTTTGAGGAGCTTACATTCTAATGGGAAAGACAACACACAAGAGAACTGAAAAGCTTGAAGGTAGGGGGAGGCAGGATAAAAGTGTCCTCTGGAGGAATGATATCTACTGGAAAGTCAGTAGCACAACTGGGAAGGAAATCTAGACTGGCCAGCCTGCACCCTTCTCCAAAATTAAGACCCTCAAGGGAAACTCACCAGTGGAGAAGGGCTGGTCAGGGTGAGGAGACACAAGGTGCTAAGGGAGAATTCAGGGTCAGACTGCAGAAGAAGGATGGTATTTGGTGTCCAGAAGGTCAGAAGCATGTTTGGGACATAGCCTTGCTCCTGCCTCAGTAAATCAGATAATAAGTAAATCACCCATAGGAAAGGTGAATCCAGGTAGCTGGAGAGGAGAGGATTTATGGTAGGTACTACAAAAGGACAAAGGACATTGAAAATGATGCATCTAAAAAAAGCAGTTTTGTACAAAGTCAATCTTGTCTACACTGAGGCATGATAAGAAATTATTATGTTGAAAAACAGCCAGAATCTAAAATAAGATTCTTAATTCTGAACACACTACTTGAAACAATAATAGGTGCTTAATAAATGCTTGTTGACTTGACTTGCCTATAATTCTAAGATTCTCATTCTGTTTCAATTTCTAAAATTCCTAAACATTTCTGATTCTAAAATTTTGTGCTTTTCTGAAGAAAGCCATATGCACCCAGAGAGAGGGATGTGAAATGTGGACCACAACATAACATTTTCATGCTTTCAATTGATGTTTACTTGCATTGTGTTTCCTTTATCTGATTTTTCTTTCTTGTAGATATGATTTTTCTTGTACAACAATGATAAGTGTGGAAATATGTATGCATATATTCAATTTATCAAGTATTTTAACATAATTAACATGTAGTGGATATCCTGCCATCTAGGGGAGGGGTGGGAAGTAGGGGGGAAAAATTTGTAACAGAAAGCTTTTAAGAGTTAATGTTGAAGAATTACCATACATATGCTTCGCAAATTTAAAAAATAGTTTAAAAACAAAAAAAGAAAAAAAATTGTACTTTTAAAATCACAGAGATCCAAGTTCAATTCTACCTCAGACACTCATTCTCTGTGGGATTCTCTCAGCTTTGGCTTCCTCATTTGTAAATGATGATAATGATGATGATGATGGTGATGATGATTATGATAGCCCCTATTTCCTAGGATTGTTGTGAGCCTCATATAACATAAAATTTGTTCAGCACTTTGTCACCTTAAAGCATTGTATAAATACTAGCTGTTCTAAAATTTTAGGACTCTAGGATTCTAAGATTCTGCATTCTGGATTCTGTGATTCTAAAATTCTCTCATTTCAAAATTGCATGAAGGTCCCTTACAATTCAAAATCTTGATCCTATAATTGTGTCTGATTCTAAGATGTGATTCTTATTCTACAGATCTTAAGGCTGGTATTCTATGAATTAGTGGAATAGATTCAATACAAATTACATTATAGTAAATGACCATAATAATCTACTATATGATAACCCCCCAAATCCAGTCTTTTGCTACAGAAACTCATTATTTGACAAAAACTGCTGGGAAAATGGGAAAACAATATGGCAGAAACTAGTTCTAGGCCAACATCTCACACTGTATACCAAGATAAGGTCAAAGGATGATATCATGAGCAAATTAAGAGAAGATGGAATAGCTTATCTTTATGAAAAAGGGAAAGATTTAAAACCAAAGAAGATATAGAGTGTATTATAAAATGTAAAATAGATCATTTTGGTTATATAAAATTGAAAAAACAAATTCAATGCAATCAAAATTATAAGGAAACTGAAAATGGGAGTCAGGTCGGGTAGGGGGGATTTGCAAAGAGAATCTCTATTAAAGGCTTCATTTCACAAATACTGAATCAAATTTATAAAAACACAAGTAATTCCCTAGTTGATAAAGGGTCAAAGGATATGAACAGGGAGTTTTCTGATGAAGAAATTAAAGCTATTTTTCTTCATATAAAAATGCTCAAAAACACTATTGATCAGAGAAATGGAAATTAAAACAACTTTGAGGTACTACCTAACACCTATCAGATTGGCTAATATGATTAAAAAGTAAAATGTTGGATGTTGGAAGGGATATGGGAAAATTGGGACATTAATGCACAGTTGATGGAGTGCTGAACTGATCCAACTATTCTGAAGAACAATTTGGAACTATGCCCAAAGGGCTATACAACTGTATATGACCTTTGATCCAGCAATATCATTGCCAGGTCTGTATCACCAAGAGATCATAAAAAGGGGGAAGAGACCTACATGTACAAAAATATTTACAGCAGTTCTTTTTTTCTTTTTTTTTAGCTTATTTTCAAGATATATACATAGTTTTCAATATTCACCCTTGCAAAACCTGGTGTTCCAAATTTTTTCTCTCTCTTTTCCCCCAACCCCTTCCCTTAGATAGCAAGTAATTCAATATATGTTAAACGTGTGCAATTCTTCTATATATATTTTCACAATTATCATGCTGCACAAGAAAAATCAGATCAAAAAGGGGAAAAAAGAGAAAGAAAATAGGAAGCAAGCAAATAACAACCAAAAAAGGTGAAAATATTATGTTGTGATCCACATTCAGTCTCCATAGTCCACTCTCTGGATGCAGATGGCTCTCACTATCATAAGGCTATTGGAATTGGACTGAATCACTTCATTTTTGAAAAGAGTCCATCAAAATTGATCACCACATAATCTTGTTTTGGTTCTCTTGGTTCTACTCGATTCTTTCAGCATCAGTTCATGTAAGTCTCTCCAGCCTTTCTGAAATCAGCCTGTTGATTGTTTCTTACAGAACAATAATATTCCATAACATTAATATACCATAATTTATTCAGCCATTCCCCAATTTATGGATATCCACTCAGTTTCCATTTCCTTGCCTCTACAAAAAGGGCTGCTACAAACATTTTTGCACATATAGATCCTTTTCCCTTCTTGATGATCTCTTTGGGATATAGGCCTAGTAGAGATACTACTGGATCAAAAGGATGCATAGTTTGGTAGTCCTTTGGGCATAGTTCCATATTGCTCTCCAGAATAGTTGGATCCATTCACAACTCCAACAATATATTAGTACCACTAGTACATCCCCTCCGACATTTATCCTTATCTTTTCCTAACATCTTAACCAATCTGAGAGGTGTAGTGGTACCTCAGAGTTGACTTAATTTGCATTTCTCTGATTAATAGTGATCACAATGATAATAAATTATAATAAATAAATTAATTAAAGAGCATTTTTCAAATGACTAGAAATAGTTTTAATTTCTTCATCTGAAAATTGTCTGTTCATATTCTTTGACCATTTATCAATTGTATTATGACAGTTCTTTTTGTGCTGGCTGGTGACTTAAAAATCACAGGGATGCCCATCAATTAGGAAATAGCTAAACAACCTGTGGTACATGATTGTAATAGAACATTATTGTTCTATAAGAAATGACAAGCAGAATGATTTCAGAAAAACCTTGAAAGATTTACATGAACTGGTTTATAGTGAAGTAAAAAGAATGTAGTATACAGTAACAGCAATATTATTTGACGAAGAATTGTGAATGACTTAGCTAGTCTGGATATTACAATGATCTAAGACAATCCCAAAGAACTAATGATGAAACATATGATCTGCTTACAGAGAAAGAACTGATACTGATTGAATACAGACAGAAGCATGTAATTTTCACTTTCTTTTTTCTTTTATTCATGTCTTCTTATTCAAAATGAGTAATATAGAATTTTTTTACACAATTACATAGGTATAACCTATATTTAATTGCTTAACCATCGGGGAGAAGGGGAAAGGAGGGAGTGAAGAATAGAACTTGTTACTTAAAACTTTAAATGAAAATGTTTTAAAAATTGGAAAAAACCCAAACTACATAAATTTTAAAAAGTAGGGAGAGAAGTTAAAAATTCACTGTTGAGTACTTAAGCCATTTGTGCCTGACTCCAGAGGATGCATAGTATTTAACCTTTATATTTCTTTTACAGAGAAATATCAATAAAATTTAAGTGAAAGATATATTATCTCAAAGAAATGTAGCTTTTAAAGTCAACTTCCATTACTTAAATTCTAGAAAGAACTGATTTCAGTCTTTCATGAGGCATTTGATTTGATTTGTAGGAGACTAAATTATTTTTTCCATCCACACTTCTTCCCCCCTGTTCCACCACAATGCCTCACACTACGTTTCATCTAAGAAATGCTTTCAAAAGATGATGCTTTTGAAACTAGTAATAAAGATGGCTTATTTGAAAAAATAGTATTCTAAAATCTATGGTTCTAAGATTGCCACTTATTTGTGTGATTTGTCTGACTGACTTCTTTGGACCGTGAATCTATGTACATGAGTCTGCACCCATTATGTGGCTGCATCAACACAGGATTTGGGTCTCAAAGGCTAATGCAGCCTCTAACAGGTTAGAGATCAGGAACCTTCGATTGACTACAGACTGTATCTTTGTGGTTGTAAGAGCAGCTGGAAGAATATTGCCTTTGTGCCATAGGTTCCCCAAATCTCAGTCATCTTCCAGGGACACTAACTGCTCTAAGAATGGCTGGGGAACCCTTACCTGGGTCTTAGGTTTTCATTTCTTAATCTTCTGGAATGTCAGTAAGGTTCCATCTAAAAGCCTTGAGTCCCCTGACCTTTGCAGGCCCCTAAGTCTGATTAGCTAGGAAGGTCTGGGAAATGTGATTCCCTGAAAATCTTAATTACCTTCCCCCTTTCTCTTGTCACTGATTCAGTGACTACACATCTAAGGCTGCCCTCTGTTTCATCTCTCTCCTGCCCCTTTCCTTCATAAAGGGACAGCATATAGCAGTAGAAAACAGCAGTGATTTATACTCACAAGACCTGGATTCTGTCTCTATAGTCTTAATAGTAGCTAATATTTATAGAGTGTTTTTAGGCTGACAATACAAAGTGAATTGCTGGGAAGTCTGAGATGGAATTCAAACTTAGGACATCCTGACTCCATGTATAGGCCTCTGATCTCTATATCTTCCTGGAAAGTCATTTATCTGTTCTGGGGCTCAGTGTTCCCATCTGTTAAATGAAGGGGATGGACAATCTATTTAAGCCTCCAAAGTTCTTTTCCCAACTTAAGGATCCTATGAGATCTCAACTTCAACATACTCTAGACCAATGTGATGAACTCAAATGATCTGTACATATGCAAAATCTGCATATTGACTTAATTTTAAAATGTATTGTTATCGATATTTAATTGCATTTTACCTGTTTTGCTTCCCAATTTGCAATTTCCCAATTGCATTTTAATTTAAGCTGAACTCTGGAGAATCATGGGCCAGATCTGGCCATAAGTTTGTCACCTCTGCCCCAGACCACACCAGTGAGTTTTCAGGCTTTATTTGTAAGAGAAAGTTCTACATCCTGCCCCCACCCCCACCGCCACCCCAGTCTCTCCATGTTTCATCATGTCCTGGAGCTGATTCTGGGCTCTTGAAGATTCTACCACCAGAGCTTTCCAACAGATAGCAGAGCCTTTTACCAAATGTGGTCCTACTCAACTAGAAAGCCTTCAAACATGAGTCCATCTGGTTTATATTTAGAGAGGTCAGGGTAATATCTTATTTTCCCAGCAGTTTTCAAAAAACACCTACTAAGTATAGAGATGTTCCTACCTATATTGGTCAGTCAGTCCACAAGCACCTATTAAGGCACCTACTATGTGCCAGGCACTATGCTAAGTGCTGGGGATAGAATTAAGGTATGTGCAGTCTTTCTCATTTTGCAGTTAAGGAAACTAAACCCCAGAGAAGTCTGGGGTTACTTTAATCCAGTAACAATGGGCTCCTTGTTGTTCCTTGAACAAGTCAATCTATCTCCCGACTCCAGATACATTCATTAGTTGTCTGCCATGTCTGGAATATTCTCCTTTGTTATCTCTGCCTCCTGGTTTCCCTGGCTTCCTTCAAGTCCCTTTCACTATCTCACCTTCTACAAGAAACCCTTGACAATACCCTTTAATTCTAGTGTTTTCCCTCTATTAATTATTTCCTCTTTTTTCTTGTGTAAAACTTGTTCATACATAGTTTGCTTCTTGTCTCCTCCATTAAAATGAGTTCTTAGACAACAAGGACTGTCTTTTGCCTTTCTTTGGATTCCTAGTGCTTTGTACAGTAGTTGGAATTTAGTAAACATTTATTAAGTGCCTACTGTGTGTCAGGCAGTGTGCTAAGAGTTGGGGATTCGAAAAGAGGCAAAAAACCCAGCTCCCTCAAGTACCTCCCATTCTAAGTGAATGCTTAATAAATGCTTGTAAACTTGCCAGCAAGGCTGTGATTTGCCCAAGATCACACAGGTAGTAATTAAGAGAGAAGGTTGCTGTCTGCAATGTACCTTTCACTGGGAGTCTTTTAATCTTTGATTTTTCCCATTACCAGTGCAGAGAAACTGAAGTCTGAGGCTAGCCTCACTTCTGTTTTCTGATACCTTCTATGGGCTACCACTAGAACTCAATTGCTTTCTGTGTGTTTGATCTTGTGCTTGATGCTCTGGAGACAGATAAAAAATGGCCAAGCTCCTACCTCAAACATTTAACAGCCTACTATGTGCCAAGCTCTAGGGTAATGTGCCAAGACAAGGAAAAGATAGGGAAATTACAAAGTCTACATCAATAAGTAACAGTAATTAATAAAGCTGGGATAGGGAAAATAAAACTAAATATCTTTGTGAAAAAGATCTGGGAATCTTAGTGAACTGCTAACTCAGTAAGAGTAAATAATATATGTAACAAGTTAGACAAAAAAAGAAACAGTTGTTGCTAGTCTACATTACAGAGTAACAGAATCACAATTTATCTTGTTTAAAAAAAAAAGCCAATAAGAGAAACTTACCACCTTTGCAAGAGGCAGCTAGGTGGCGCCATAGTGCATAGAGTGCTGGACCTGGAGTCGAAAAGACTTCCTGAGCACAATAAGGAGTGCTTATTAGCTGTGACCCCCAGCAAGTCTCTTAAACTATCTTCCTGAGATTCCTCAACTAGAAAATGGGTTCCCAATAGTACCAAATGAGATTATATTTGTAATTGTCCAACTCTTTGTGACTCCATTTGGAGTTTTCCTGGCAAAGAATGATTTGACATTTCCTTCTCCAGCCCCTTTTACAAATAAGGAAACTGAGGTAAACAGGGTTAAGTGATTTTCCCAGGATCATCCAGTTTTGTACATGTTTGAGCCTGGATTTGAAGTCAGATCTTCCTGACTCCAGGTCCAATTGTCTAGCCACTGCACCACCTAGCTTCCCTATATTTGTTAAGCACTGTGATATACTTTGTAATTCTTAAGCAGTCCATTCTATTTTGGGGAAATTTTCATGAAGACATAGTAGTTACTGGTCCAGAATGAGGGAAATTCCTAATCTCATTTCCCTGTCCTGGTCAGAACCTATAGATATATTGGATTTGGGAAGAATATGGAGAAGCTAGAGAGGATCCAAAGGAGAACCACCACTTTGAATAAGATTTCTCTTTCTATCTCTTGCTGCCCTACTTTGTTGGTAATATATTGAAAGCAGATGATTTGTGTAGGTTTATTTTGTATGCTGCAACTTTATTGAAGTTGTTAATGATTTCAAATAGTTTTTTAGTTGATTATCTAAGTATACCATTATATCATCTGCAAAGAGTGATAGTTTTGTTTCCTCCTTGCCTATTCTGTTTCCTTCAGTTTCTTTTTCTTCTTTTCTTGCTAAAGCTAACATTTCTAGTGCAAGATTGAATAATAGTGGTGATCATGGTGTGTTCAAGAACCACCATTTTGGTGACAGGATTAGAGACCACATTCCAAGAAGATCAATGAAAGGTACAGGCGCTTTTTAGGCTGGAGAAGAGAAGGCAGGGTGGAGTGGGAGGATATAGGAGGAGATAATCCTGATCCTCAAGTATTCAAAGACCTGGCAAGTGGGAGAGGGATCTGACTTTTATTTGGCCCCAGAGAACAGAACATGGAACACATAGAAGTTGTTGAAAGGGAGACTGAGGCTTTAGAAATAATGAAACTCTCCCTAACATCTATGGCTACCCAAAATGGAAAGAGCTATCCTGGGAGGTAATGAGTTCCCCATCAAAAGGAGTCTTCAAGCAAAGCCTGGATGACCTGCTGGTCAAGAATATTGCAATGGCTCTGACAATCCCTGAAATCCTCAAATAAAAGAGAGGGGTAATAGAAGAATAAATAGGGACACAGGAAAAATATAGACAAATTCCTCTAAAAGAAATTCTCCAAATAGGTTGCTTTCCATTGAAGGGAAAAGGTGACATTTCCTTGCAGGGAATTCTTTATAAAGGAGGGGTCCCTGATGGGGCATTTCAACAGGCAAAAGTAAGGAGAAAGTAGATTCTGGACCCAGGAGATATTCTGCATGAATACACAAAGATGGAAGAGAAAAGAGAAGAATGAGGAGCCCTTTGGAGTTCAGAAGAAGAGTGTGTGAAATAGGGCAGAAAGAAAGAGCAGTAGGTTAAGACCAGACTAGGGAGGGCCTCATGCCAGGCAGAAGAGTTTGTAAGAATAAGAACCCCCAGCATTTTACCTCAAAATATAATATAAATGTTTTGGTTATTATCCATCTTGACCAAACACTCCTTTTTATTTCCCTATTTTAGCCTTAAAAACCCTCCAGGATTTCTTTACCATCTTCCACCCCCAAGTAAGTTCCCATTCTTAAGGTTCTCACAGATCTTAAGTGTTAACCTGCCAGGGCCTGGGACCAACTGTTGCTGTTTATTAATGTGCCCTCCATCTTCTGCATTTGCAGGCATTTTTCAGCCCATGCAGTGAGCGAGACGTGGACAGCAGGGTTCAGAGCTGAAAATCTGAATTCATTTCCCCATGGTGGGATGAGGTCTTTCTCACTTGATGCTAAGGTAAGCAATTCAGGGCCTCTGCGTGGGAATTAACGGAGCTGAAGGAAGTCGCTACGGGAGATGGGCTTGGGTAGCAGAGGGCCCTCTCAGCAACATGATGAAGCTGGCCCACTGGGTGGCCCAGGCAGGAGGGGACTTGGAAATACACTGCCTAGAGGAATCCCCAGGGCATCAGATGGAGGAACAGCTGCAGAGCGGAAAAATTATGTAAAATGCACCATTGGGCCGACTTGGAAATGTTACAGAAAAGCAATGAGAGAAGAAACTTTGATTATTGTGGCACTAGAAGCCCCATACGGTCATCGGCAACTCAGGGACAACAGTGAGTTTTAAAGAATAACTTGAAATATGGTCAGTATGACCTGTTAGCTGATTTTCCTGATCACCCTACTAGCATGGGCTGGCTGGCTTACAACCCGAGGGGATGTTAGAGGTTATCCATTTCATTTCCTTGATTTACAGGAAAGGAAAGGGGCTCAGAGGAGGTTAGTGGACTGCCCAGGATTTCTCCCCTAATAAGTATCTGAAGCAGGATTCAAAACTAGGCTTTCTGACTTCAATGTTTTATCATTCTCTGCTGCAGCTGCTTTTTGGCTGGACTAGGCTGAGAAAATCTCTGTCCCTCTCAGCTCCAGCACCCACACTTGTAAAATGATGATAGAAGTATGTCACATTGATTAAACATGTATCTAGCTAACATTTCTAGAGCTTGCAAAGCAATTTCCATGTATTATCTCACTTAATCTTCATAACAACCCTGTTAGTGAGGTAAGTGTTATTGTTGTCCCCATTTTGCAGATGAATAGGCAGCAACGGGGTGATTGTAAAACGTTCCAGGGCTGGGATCATGGAATTGGCAAATCTAAAGGACTTTAGAGCTCATTTTCTTCTGAGCTTCTCACTCCCTAAAGCCTAGCTCTGATCACCACCCTTGCTCAAGAAACTTCAGTGGTTCCCTATTATTTTTAGGAGAAAACACACACACTCTTCGAATAGCCTTGAAAGTCCTTTGCAAAAGGAGGTTAGTTGTGGTGAGAAAACCACAGGATTTAATCAGAGAACCAGCTCTGTCACTTTCTAACCAGAATCACTCAGGTTGAGCAATGTAACCCATCTTGGTCTCAGTTTCCTCATCTGTAAAATGAGGGGATTGTACAAGATGAACTCTAAAATCCTATCTAGCTCTAACTCTACATTCCTGTGATGACCTGACTCCAATTTATCTTCCCAGATTATGCATCATTATTCCCCTTCTCCCTTATGTTCCAGCCAAATTGTCTCCAGTATTGATATTCTATCTCTCATCATAATAGAAGCTACCTTGTTTAGTTATTTCCATCATGACCAATTCTTCATGACCCTATTTGGGGTTTTCTTGGCAGAGATATTAAGAGTGGTTTGCCATTTTCTTCTCCAGTTCATTTTACAGATGAGGAAATTGAAGCATACAGGATTACAGGACTAGCCCAGGGTCACACAACTAGGAAGTGTCTGAAGCTGAATTGTACTCAAATTTTCATCACTTCCTCTTGGATTTTTGTATCACCTAGCTAAGCCTCTTAACTTCAATCTCTTTAATTCTTAGCATCTTTCAAAGCTCAGCACAAGAGCTACATTCTACATGAGGCTTTTCTTGTTTCCAAGTGGTTAGTATCTCCACTAACTCCCAGTGAAAATTTGTACATAGTTTGTAAACATTTGTTTTTATATGTTGTTTTCCTTGGCAGAATATAAGTTCCTTGAGACCAAAGGCTGTTTCTTTGTATCTCTAGAGCCTAGCATAGTTCTTGACATATAGTAGTTGCTAAATAAGTGCTTATTGAATTGAATTTTATAGATGGACAAACTGAAGCTCAGAAGTGACTTACCCATGATTCCACAGTAATTATCAGGGCCAAGTTAAAACCCAGGTCTTTTGATTCCACGCCCAATGCCTTTATCCCTGGTGCAGAAGACTTGAGGTTAAGACTATTGCCTATTTAACCTTGGACAAACCATCTATCTCTCCATTCCCAGCCTCCATTTCCTCTAATGTTTGGGGGAAGAAAAGTTTTACCTTAAAAGCACCAGAGAGTGATAGCTGTGCCATTCTCCATTAGAACTAATCTGTGGGGAAAGCTCTTTGTGTGTCTGTTTAAACCTTAAAATTCCAAGGGAAAAAGAGCACTGATAGTGGTTTGTGCTTAAAAGACATCATGAAGAACTGACGTGACCAGAAAAGGAGCCAGCTTGGAATAAAGTAAAATTTCTCTCATATTTGGTGCTTTGTCAGCTTTGTCAGCAAGCACATATTTGGTGCTTGCATGGGAGCCAATGTTTTTTCCCTTTTTGTAGAGAGGTAAATATCACTGATCTGAGGGAAATTCTAGATGGGGACACTAGCCAAAAGAGTGATGTATCAGAAACTCCTAAGATTGAAACCAGTCTGTGTAGCTTTCAGTTCCAGGCCACAGGTCACATTTGCCAACTGAAGTCTGAATTTTCTTGTGCAAAACTAATTACCAGCTGCAGGTAGCCTGAATTTGCTTATATTTAAAAAGTCCTGTTTTTTGCTAAGGGCATGCACTTTTGCTCCCCTCTAAATCGCCTTCAAAACCCTTTCATGACCCTTCAAATTGGCTGGTGTCTCACCCGACGTCTCTCCTGAAACCCTCTAATGGCTTCAAGTAACCCCACAGCCCATTAATAAAACACGGGCCCTTGTGCTTGCCTAACCACCCCCCTCACCCAATGGAGGCAACGGAAGTGCAGCCTGCCGATGATGGATGAGGATGGCTCTGGATGAGATGCCTGGCTTTCCCCCAGCTGTGATCAATGATTCATGGCCAAATGGAGTAATTGCCTCTCAAGCTAGTCTTTCCTTGGATGCATCTGACAGTGGGGCAGGGGAAAGGGGGGGGGAAGGGGGAGGAGGGGAGTCAGTCCCAGAAGGAGATTTGGGATCCTTTGCCCAGTATTATGTTGATGGACAGAGAAATATCTCCCCACCCTCATTGGTGATCCATCATTTTTTCCCACCCAGGACACCATCTTTGCACGAAAAAGGACTAGACACATAGGATGGGTGTGGAATCGATTTGTTGGCCAGAAGGTGGTGGAAGAGAAAATGGTTAGTTGTAATGGACCCACATGTTCACACAAAATTCCCAGTAGGGTTTACTGATGGAGAAACTGGAGTGTGGCCAGAACCTCCTATTTCCCTCCTTGATTAGGGAAAAGGGGGCACAAGTTCTGATATGAACATCTATCAGATGTCCTTACCGGCTCCCCAACCCAAATGTTAATAAGAATGCTAATGAGATCTCACATTTCTTTACAATTTATGAAGCACTTTTCCCACGATGGTTCTAGGAGGTCAGCAATGTCAATACAATTGTCCCCATTTTATAGAAAAAAGAAAACATATTAAAAAGGTACAAGAACACCAAGACTTAGGGGAAAAAAAAACAACAACAAAAAACAAAATGGTGACTTACCCAAGATCCCATTGTCAATTAAGTGGCAGAGTCAGGACTCATAGACTATCACAGATTCATATACTGTCCCCTCTTCCCTCCTCCCATTGTCTCCCTCTTCCAGTTACTTGTTTGTGATGGTGAATTTCCTCATAAGAATGTAGATCACAGGACAGATCATAGATTTAAAGGAAGAAGATCCTTAAAAGCTAAATCCCTCATTTTATTAAGGAAGGCATCGAGAAGTAAAACGAATTGCTCAGGATTCCATAGCTCCTAAGCGTCTAAACAGAATTTGAATACATGTTTTTCAGACCCCAAGTCCAGTATTCTATCTACTCTATTATGCTACTTCTTTGTGTAAGCACCTGGAGGGCAGGAATTGTTTCATTTTGGTTCTAGCACAGTTGTTGAATTGAACTGAACTGAATTGAATCAAGTGAATCTTAGAATGGAGATAATAGAAGTTCAAGATAGGTGAGGAGCTTAGAACCTTTGGGGTCATCTGGCTTACAATGCTTTTCCCACAAATTTTCCTTTGATTCCTCAGATAAAATCATCCAATCTTTTCTAGTCATTTTTCAGTGATATCTGACTCTT
Organism: Myrmecobius fasciatus; assembly: GCA_023553655.1. Lineage (NCBI taxonomy): Eukaryota > Metazoa > Chordata > Mammalia > Dasyuromorphia > Myrmecobiidae > Myrmecobius > Myrmecobius fasciatus. The sequence continues at coordinate 136,469 of JAJPUD010004485.1, forward strand.
CATTAGCCCTTTTGAGGTTATCTTGGCAAAGATATGAAGTGGTTTGCCATTTTCTTCTCCAGCTCATTTTATAGATGAGAAAACTGAGGCAAATAGGGTTGAGTGACTTGCCTGAGGCTGGATTTGAAGTTAGGAAGATGAGTCTTTCAGATTCCAGACCCAGAGTTTTATCTACTGCACTATCTGCCCGGATTTTTTTTTTTTTATAACTGTATTCTTTTTTTTTAATTTTATTTTATTTGCATAACATATGTGTGGGTAATTCTTCAACAATAACCCTTACATAGCTTTCCGTTACAAATTTTTCCCCCCAACTTCCCCACCCCTTCCCTAGATGGCAGGATATCCACTACATGTTAATTATGTTAAAATATTGTCTGCCCGGATTTTTTAAGAAAACATATTAAAGACATAAAAAGGTCCAAATCATGTTCATTATCATGTTCTTATTTGTATTTTTGAATATCTGTGTCCATGTCATCTCCCTTACTGTACTATAAGCCCCTTGAGGACAGGTGTCATCTCTTATCCATCTTTTTGTATCCTCCCCTATTCTCCCTCCCCCAGTATAATACAGTCCATTCAATTTTTCAAGATTTAGAAGCAAGATCACTGACTCTGGAGTCAAATAATCTGGGTTTGATGCTTTCCTCTTTACAATGTATTCCTTATATGTCCTTGGACAAGATGAGGAAATTGAGGCTGAGGGTGGTTTAGGGACTTGCCCAGAATCATCAGCTCATCAGACAGAATTTGAACTCGGGTCTTTCCAACTCCAAGCGTTATGCTCTAGACACCATACTACCTTGATGCCTAAATAGATATAAAATAAATCCAAGGTAATTTGGCAGAAGGAGCACTAGTAAGCAGCTGGGGAGGAGGGTAATCAGGAAAGGCTACATGTAGGAGGTGGCACATAAAGAATTTAGGAATTCTAAAAAGTGAGAATGAGAAAAAGACCATGGCAGACTGCCTAGGCAAAGGCACAAAGATAGAAGATCTTAAATAGAGAGCAAGGAGAAGGAGCAGGAGGCCCAATATGGCTGGACTAAAGAATACATAAAGAGGAATAATGTATTACAAGAGTCAGGAGATAGGTTGGAGCCAGGTCAAAAAGGATTTTAAATACTCAACAAAGGCATTTGCATTTGATCTTTAAGATAATAGGAAATCACTGGTTTTTATTAAGCAATGGAGTGATATGGGCCACATGTGCTTTGGGAATGTCACCTTGATATCTTTGCACAGAATAGATTAGGGAAGGGAGAAATTTGAGCAGTTGATAATTGTCCAGGTAGAAGTGATGGATGCCTGAACAAGGGTGGCTGTAGTGTAAGTGGAAAGAAGGGGAATGGGTGTCAGAAATGAAATCAATGAGACTTGGCAACTTACTGATTATGGGAGTTAAGTGAGAATGAAAAGTAAAAGATGGTTCCATGGTTATTTAATGGGGATGATTCGTGGTGTCCTCAATAGAAATAAGAAGTTCTAAAGAGTGGGTATGGGGAAAACGTAAATGAGTTGTTTTGGAAATGTTATGATTGAAATGCCTATGGGCCAGGAGTTTAAAATGCCCAATAATTTGATGATGATGTGGGACTGGAGCTCAGGAAAGAGACTAGGGTTAGAAGAGACATCTGCATAAAGATGATAAAGTCTAACTTATGGGAATCTAACTTGTGGATCTCACAAGATACAATGTAAGACAAAAGAAAAGACCTACAGTTAATGGAAGAGAGACTACATATCATGATCCAGCAAAGGAGAATTAGGACAGATAGGGGGAAAAAAGCAAAAAGGCAGAGTCCAGAAAGGCCAGAAAAGAGAGTGTCCCAAAGAATGAGAGAGTCAACAGCATTGAATATTGCAAAGTGATCAAGGATGAGGACTGAGAAAAGGTCATCAGGTCTGGCAATTGAAAGAGCAGTAGTAACTTTGGAGAAAGCAGGTTTGTACGACTAAGTTCAAGTCCAGGTTTTGACATTTTAATGGTATGAGATCTCAGGCAAGTCTCTTAATCTGTCTGCCTTTCTTTTCTCATCTATAAAATGAGGATAATAGTACCAACTTCCCTGAATTGTTGTGAGAATCAAATAGGATAATACTTGAAAGGCATTTTGCAAACCTAACAATGCTATATCAGTGATAACTATTGTTGTTCTTTTTGTTAATAATAATATTGTTGCATATACCGAGATAAGACCTAAATGGGTTCATGATTTAGACATAGTGATATTATAAGCAAATTAGAGCAACATAGGATAGTTTACCTCTCAGACCTGTGGAGAAGGAAGGAATTTGTGTCCAAAGAAGAACTGGAACTCTTAATTAAGTTAAAAAGTTTTTGTACAAACAAAACTAATGCAGACAAGATTAGGAGGGAAGCAATAAATTGGGAAATCATCTTTACATTTAAGAGTTCTGATAAAAGCCTCATTTCTAAAATATACAGAGAATTGACTTATATTTATAAGAATTCAAGCCACTCTCCAATCAATAAATGATCAAAGGATAACTATTTCTAGTTATATGAAAAGGTGCTCCAAATCACTATTGATCAGAGAAATGCAAATTAAGACAACTCTGAGATACTACTACATACCTGTCAAATTGGCTAATTTGACAGGAAAAGATAATGACAAATGTTGGAGGGGATGTGGGAAAACTGGGACACAGATACATTGTTGGTGGAACTGTGAACAGATCCAACAATTCTGGAGAGCAATTTGGAACTATGATCAAAAAGTTATCAAACTGTGCATACCCTTTGACCCAGCAGTGTTTCTATTGGGTTTATATCCCAAAGAGATCTTAAAGGAAGGAAAGGGACCCACATGTACAAAAATGTTAGTGGCAGCCCTTTTTGTAGTGGCTAGAAACCAGAAGCTGAATGGATGCCCATCAATTGGAGAGTGGCTGAATAAATTATGGTATATGAATGTTATGGAATATTATTGCTCTGTAAGAAACGACCAGCAGGACGATTTCAGAGAGGCCTGGAGAGACTTGCATGAACTGATGCTGAGTGAAATGAGCAGAACCAGGAGATCATCATACATAGCAACAACAGTATTACATGATGATCAATTCTGATGGACAAGGCTCTCTGCAACAAAGAATTGTCTCAAACCAGTTCCAATTGTTCACTGAAGAAAACCATATACACCCAGAGAGAGGGAAATGAAATATGGACCACAACGTAACATTTTCATGATGTCTACTGACATTTACTTGCATTGTGTTGCCTTTCTCTGATTCTTTTTTTTTTCTTGTAGATAGGATTTTTCTTGCATAACTTGTTAAGCATTTCAACATTATTAACATGTAGTGGACTTCCTGCCATCTAGGGGAGGGGAGGGGACTGGGGGTAAAATTTGTAATGGAAAGCTTTGTAAAGATCAATGTTGGGGAACTACCCATACATATGTTATACAAATAAAAAGCTTTAATAAATTAAAAAAAAAAAAGAAACGACCAACAGGATGATTTCAGAGAGGCCTGGAGAGACTTGCATGAACTGATGCTAAGTGAAATGAGCAGAATCAGGTGATCATTATACATGGCAATAAGAAGACTATCTGATGATCAATTCTGATGGACATGGTTCTCTTCAACAATAAGATGTTTCAAACCAATTCCAGTTGTTCAGTGATGAAGAAAGCCATATACACCCAGGGAGAGGCCTGTGGGATCTGAGTGTGGACCACAACATAGCATTTTCACATTCTCTATTGATGTTTGCTTGCATTTTGTTTTCCTTCTCAGCTTTTTTTTAGATCCAATTTTTCTTGTACAGCAAGATAACTATATAAATACATATACATATATTCAATTTGTCAAGTATTTTAACATAATTAACATGTATTAGACTTCCTGCCATCTAGGGGAAGGGGTGGGGGGAAAGAGGGAAAAATTTGTAACAAAAGCTTTGCAAGAGTCAATGTTGAAAAATTACCCATGCATACGTTTTGCAAATATAAAGCTTTAATAAGAAAAAAACAATAATGTCATTGTTAGATTGCAAGGAGTTATGAAGTGAAGAGAGGAGTCAATGGGTGTAAACAGCTTCATCTAGGAATCTGGCTTGGAAAAAAGATATGGGATGATTGCTTGGGGTGATTGTAGGATTCAGTGAATTTTTTTTGTTTTTTTTAAGAATCAGGAAGACCCACACATATTTATAGGCAACAGGGAAGGAGTCAATAAATAGGGAGAGTCTAAAGACTACAGAAAGGAAGGGATGATTGTGGGCAATCTGCTGGAAAAGACAAGAGGGATGACCTTATGGGGAAGGACCATTTCTTCATCAGAGATTAAAGGAGGACAGAATGGGGGATAACACCAAGAGGTTTTGAGTAAGGGAGAAGAGAAGTTTCTAAGTGAGAGATGATTCTCAGCAGAATATGAGGTGAGTTTTTCTGAAAGGGTGCAGAGGAAGGGGAGTATTAAGGAACTTGAGAAAAGAGGAGAATTTGGGAAACTGCTGTAGGGAATACTTTAGAGAATGAAGAGTAAAAAGATTGCCTTGCTTCAGTGAGTGACCAGCTAAGACTAGATGACAAATGTGTAATAAATCCAATCACGCATGATTTTTTCTCCTTCCTCTAACTGGTGAATTAGTATTCTGCAGCACAAGTATAAGAGTGGAGGAGGTAAATAGTGGAAGCAGGAGATTGACAAAACAAATGGGCAAAGGATTCAAAATTAAAGAAGCAAGCAATATTGAACTTGATTAACTCTAGGATAGATATAGGGAAGGGAGGAAAGCATACTCAGGGCAAGTTTGGTGATGGCCTGAGCATGTGGAGGGACTGAAAGTCAAGTTGAGAATGAAAAATAGCTTTAGGAGAAAGGAAGCCTAGATGCTCAGAATTTCAGAATTCTTGATTGGGGAAGAGGAACTTTTGTGGGTATATGGCTATCCTAATGTGTGACTGAAGGGGAAAAAGGAAGAGTAGATTGTGGGATTGAGGAGATAGGAAACTGAAAATCCAGAGTGTTTGAGCACATATCAGTGTGTGCATATATGGACAGTGGCGGATATGTGGAGAAAGACAAAGGACAATATCAACCTCCTTGAGAGAAAAGGAGAATAAGCTGAGGATCTGGATTGATATATTTGAGTAGAGTAAACCTCAAAAACAAAGAGGTGGCTGAGTGATGGTCACAAGTGGAGAATCTGGAAAACCTAGGCTTAAATCCTTCCTCTAATACTAGCTGTGGGATTGTGGTCAAGGCATTATTCTCTCCCAGTTTCAACGTTCTCATCTGTAACATGGAGTAACAATACCCACACAGTCCACATCATAAGGCTACCAGGAGACTCAGATGAGTTAATAGACGTAAAGCATCTTGTAAACTTTTGGTGCTTTTATAAATATCAGTTATTATAAGAAAGGAAGAACAAAATTAAGTTGGTCACTTGGTTCCAAATTGTGGAAGGCTTTGAATCTCAAGGTCAGGAACTGAAATTTGATTCCAGTTGTCAGTGAGGAGTCACCAAAGGTTTTTAGGTATAAACAGCTTGGCTTGAAGTCAGGGAAACCTGGATCCAAATCCTATCTTTGATATATGCTATATGGCCCTGAGCAAGTTATTTTATGTTCTCAATATTCAGGCACTGAGTATACTTCTGACTACCAGTTATGTGACCAGGGGAAAATCATTTGACCTGTCTGAACTTTAGTTTCTCCATCTGTAAAATATAGATTATAATACCTATAGATTCTCATAGTTGTTGTGAAGCTCAAATGAGATTAACACATGTAAGGCATTTCACAAACTTGAAATTGCTCTATAAATGACAGATATTATTATTATTATTATTATTATGTGATGCTCTGGAGGAAAGGTTTAGATAATGGATTTAAACCTTTGTGCTCATCTAGTACAAGTTCTCATTTTACAGAGTGTTCCTGGTACAAGCAACACAAGATAGATTCTCAAATCAATTCTTCAAAAGAAATTGAATTGAAGGGTCCATGAGACACTTCCTGGAAGCTGGATTAAGACATTGCCCCCTGGGGGCAGAAACCTTGAGATAGTGGGTAATGTTGGACCAGGCAATCTGGTAGCTCCCCAGATGTACTATTCTTACTATACCTATTTGTTGCTGAAAAGGTATAAGTGCTATTATTAGCACCCTCTAAATTTTAGTTCCCCAAGACAAAGCCTTGGTCACCCCATCTTTGTTATCTCTTGATCCAAAGAGCATGAGCAATAAATATTGAATCAGGATATAAAACCAAGTCTTCTGATTCCAAATCCCCTGTCCTTTCTATTATGTCATGTTGTCTACAGGGTACAAGGTGATGATGATGATGATAGGGACAATTGGCTTCCCAATCAGTAGAATATCCATAGACAGAAATGGCAAGGGAAAGGGGGAAGCATGGTACAGAATAAATGGAGCTCATATTCTGTTACAACATTAAGGATTTGATGCTATTCATAATCATGGGGATTGTGAACTTGAATCTCTTAGCCTGCATCTTTGCTCATCTCTGTTCATAGGTCAAAAATCTGATTGCTCTGGATCCCCAGAAGAGATTGACCACAGGGCAGGCTCTAGGACACCCCTGAGTCACAGGCAAAGCTGCTAACTTGGCTCACATGGAAGGCACAAAAAGAGAAACTCCGGGAGTTCAGTACCTGCCGGAAATTGAAAGTAAGGATAAGAGACCATGCTGTTCTCAGTGCTAACATTTTTCCATTTTAATCTCCCTGAAAGTGTTGGCCTCCTGTGTGCACCCCTAGATGCGGTTACTATTAGGCTGTTATGCTATCTGAAATCAAAAGAAAGACAGACTCGTGAATAGTTCAGGTTGCTGGGGGACTAGATTGGACTGGGGATTGGTAATTGGGTGCTGAGGATGGAGACTTTAACCTCTAGGGGGATGGTTAATGCCTAGGTTATCTCAAGCCCAGAGTTATTGTGCTTATCTTTATTTGGGGTTTGTCAGACTGTAAGTTCTCTAGAAGATGCCCACTTGCACTAGCACAAGAAATTTCTTAATCCAAGATTTCCCTCTACCAGTGAAATCCTAGATCCAGCCCTACTCCTATTCCTATCATCCATCTATTGTGTTTATACTGTATTATTATATTGTGTTATATAGTATGTACAATTTGGTAGATTATATATATGTATTCTGTGCTTATCCTTATGTATTCACAATACATGCATTTATGTAGACATGTATATATAATAATGATATAGACATATATGTATATATATAGTAATACCTCATATTATATTGTTATATTGCATATCATGCTAATACTCTTAATACTGATGTTTATAGGCTCCTAGTCCTCAAGGAACCATCCAGCAAATTGTTCATATGACTATGAATCATAGAATTACCAAATCAGAATGAGAAAGGAACTCCAAGGTATCTGGTCCAACATGAGTGAATTCCCTTTATGGGAAACCCTCATTACTACATGATAGAATTTAAAGTTGGAATGGGCCTTGAGCCTCATAGAACACAGAGGAGAAAGCTGAATCTTAGAGGAAGGAAAGGTATTGGAGGGGGTAAGTTCAAGGTCCTGGACAATCCAGGACTACAAATCCCATGTTCTTTTCTGTACCTTGCAAATAAGTGCTTACCCAGCCTCAGACTGAAGATGCAAAGTGATATAGAATTCAACTCACTACTTTCCAAAGCAACCCAATTCTACTTCGGGATGGTTCTCATTGTTGGAAAGTTCTTTCAATGAAGCTTAAAAATAGTTTCCTGCATCTCCCTGCACCTACAAGCCTATTTTCTCATCAGACTCACCCAGCAAGAATGGATAACACCCCTGAGATGAAAATGTCATTATCCTTAAGATAATTTAGGTCAGGCTTGGCAGCCAGTCATAGCACTTTGGCACCAGGCTAACTTTCAGTGGCACTAGGGCAAGACTCCATAAATCCCTTTGCACACTTGTGACATAGCTTGTCTTCAGAAAAAGCTGGTAATAATGCTTTCTCCATCATTCTCCCCCTCCTCCCATGAGAGTCAGTGGATATTTGATGGCAGTGTAATTCTGGACAAATCTTATAAGCTTCTGAACTTCAGTTTCTTCTTCTGTTAAATGGGAATAATAATACTTCCATTTCCTATATACATTTGATGGATCCTCCAAGATCACAGGATTATAGATTTAAAGATAGAAAGGGCCTTAGAGATCATGAAGTCTATCCCCTCTTTCGTTTTTTACAGATGAGAAAACTAAGATAGACTAGCTGACTCACTTCCAAGTCACACTTGGTAGAGTGAATCGTATAATCTAATGCTGACCTAAATAGGATTCCCCTCTGTAATCCCCAAACAAGTAAAAATTCTATAGAAATCAAAATTATTCAAGAGGAGACTTTAACATGTTTTGTTCCTGTGCCCTGAGGACCATGGGACCTTTCTATCTGATTCATCAGAAACCTCCCGTACATGTTTTGTCTCTCCTACTAGAGTGGAACTCTTAGATAGAAGAGGCTGTCTTTCTATTGTTTGTAATGCCAGTGTTTGCATAAAGTAATTCCTTATATATTCTTCATATTTTTGTTGTTTTTTGTATTTAAATATTTGGCAACAAAAGTGTTGGCTGCTTCCACTTTGCTGGGGACCATGGACACTCTTGGAGAAGGAGTAGAAGTTAGGGTTCCAAAGATCAAACACAGTATCACCAAAAGAGACCTTAAGTCCTGCCTCCTGGGAAGGTTCCAGGAGCCTTTCCCCGCTCAGCTACCTTCTAGGAGACCGAAGCCAGAGGGTTTAGTTAAGCTTGAGAGTTCAGGAGTCCACAAATGATCCAGGAGTCCACTATGATAGCAGCAGATATTAATATTCCAAATAGAGCCAGGCTTGTGGTATTAGATTTATAGATTAAAATAGAAGCTACTGTCTCCTCCACTAAACCCACCTCTCTTCCAATATTCCTTATTGCTTCTGAAGCACTACTATTACCCAGACTCCCAACTTCTGAGGTATCCTTGATTTCTCTCACCTCTTGTCTCCCCTAATCCAATCAGCTGCCAAACTTTGTTGATTCTACCTCCTCAATATTTTTCAAATCCAGAAGGTACTACAGCCAGCTCCTAGCAGGAACCAATCATTAAATTTTCAGTGTGAACATTTACACTTAAGAAATTGGCAAGTGCTACAAATCAGGGTTTGATGAATTATTTTTTATTGTCTAGACTTAAGAAAGTAATAATCCAGATAATAATGCAAATTAATAATGCAATAAACTTAAAAATGTGTCATGCATATGTTTTCCTCCCTGAAAACTGACTGTTAAATATTTACACCCATACACCCATTGCACACCACCTACCTCCTTTATTATACTCCATAGTTTGGGTCCTCATCACTTCTTTCCTGAATCATTGGAATAGCCTCCTAATAAATGGGTCTCCCTGCCCAAGTCTCTCCACCTATCATCCACACAAGCTTCCAAAATCATCTTCCTAAAGTTCAGGTCTGGCCATTTAACCCCCTTAAATTGGAAACTTCAATAGTTCCCTGTTGCCCCCAGGAATAAAATTGTTAGCTCAGTGTCTGGTTCTAACCTACTTTTCCAGATTTATTTTACCTTGTTCTCTTTCCTGCATTCAATATTTAAATATTGTCTGCTATTCCCTTAACTCATGATAAACAATAAAGACCCCAGGACCCCTTTCTGTGCTTAACTGAAGGTTAAGAACATAGGAATAAGAACTAATCCAGAGAACTTGGGAAATCCAACTGCTCACCAAATTCTTTTTACAACATATCCTTTTCCATTATATGTATCCCCCTTATTTAAAAAAGGATGAAATATGTATAAAACTGTATTTTGAAAACTGCACAGCCTATTCTGATCTCTTCTTTTAAAGAACATTGACTGCATCCGTTACTTGTAATCTAATCAGCTGTCATCAATGTGCCTCAGTTTTGTTCTATAAATGTCAAGTGTACAATGCTAGGAGCTGGAGAAGGAGGCTGGAATAGAACCATTTGGGTACTGTCATAGTCAATGGGTTCTTTCTACAACTCTGTGTATTAACAATCAAGTGACTCTGTAAAATTTTCTTCTTTCTGGCCAATTGCAGAATAAAAATTGTTTTTACATTTACTTATTTGTAAATTTCTTGTATCTAGGGGTATTGTGATGCTTGCATGAAATAATGAGTGGAAAGTACTTTGCAAACCTTAAAGCACTATATAAATGCTTATCATCATCATCATCACCACCAACATCATCATCATCATCATCATCATCATTGCTGTTATCATTAGCCTCCTGTCTGGTGATGAGTTACTTCACAATTTGAGTCTTCTCCTGCCCTCCTGTTGAGCTCAAGCAAAGTTTATAGAGCAGTGTGAGGCATGCTGGTAAATGTTTAACAACCTAGCTCTCCAGAAAATAGAACACACACACTTTTATGTTTAGTAAGCATTATTAACACTTTTTAAAGTCTAGACAATCAACAAAACTATAAAATAAGCCCAATTCATAGGAATTGTCAATTTTTAAGGTATAAATGCTCACATTAAAAATTTAACAATCAGTTCTCTGATTAGAACTAGCTCCAACACACTCCTGCTTGCATTCCTTGGAAGAATAGGAACTTCTAAAAAAAGAAAAGAAAAAGAAAAGAAAAAAAAGGAACTTCTTGAAGGAAGGCACCATTTTCATAGGGTTTTTTCCCACTTTGGTATCCCCAGCAACTAACATAGTACTGTACTTAATAAAAAAAAGCGTATTAAATTGAATCAAATTGAATTTATGTGTCATCAGCTTCTGACCCACTCCTTGGAAAAGCAATGTCCCTGCTATGTCATCATATTGGAGCAATCTTGACCCTTGGAGGAGAGATGAGGAAATGCCTCTTTTGTTAGAGGAATGGGTGGACTAGGCCCCATCAATCTGACAAGATTGACTTACGATTTTTCTTTGTTAGGAAGGAAGAAGGCTTATTATATAGAGAGGGATAGGAATATTTCAAAACAACTGCCATGCAAAAAAAAGCCTCATCATATGTTAAATGACAAATAATAATAATAATAAGCAATGTTTCCTTTAATGCTCGGATGATTGGAACCTCGGACACTGGACAGAAAAGTCAGTAGCCAGTAGGAGAGCATCTCAAAAATGTACATGAATTGTATACTGCCATGGGGTTTGGCTAGCACTAACTAGAAGCCCCTTTTTATCCATTGTCTCTGGTTATCTTTCATATTAGGAAATTAACCAACACAATCTGGCAATCCCTGGGCTGCTACCAACATTTCCAGAGGCCAGGGTTTCTGCTGTAGATGGTGTACAATCAACTCAGCCTAAATGATTTTAGAGTCAGTACAATGCATAGGCAAGTACAACGCAAGGCTCTCTATCTTAGAATATTTCTAAGATTTAAAAAAAATCATAAGAGTATAGAATGACTGAGATTTGTGGGACTTCAAAAAGTTCTTCCTTTAAAGGGTCAGCTAAGTGACACAGTGGATAGTGTCAGGCCCTGAAGTCAGGAAGATCTGAGTTCAAATCTAACCTGAGATGTTTACTAATTGCACGGTTCTCAACAAAATCACTTAATCCTGATAGCTGAAGAAGTTGTCATCCCCCTGTTTCCAAGCAATCATAACCCTAGGATTTTGTGAGAATAATTCTAGACTGGTAAAGAATATTGAAATCGAAAAATTTCTTAGAGATCAAGTCTAAGGGTTCTTAATCTAAGACCCATGGACTTTTTTTTAATATTTAGATAACTGTACTTCAATAAAATGTTTCCTTTACAATTTGATGGAATTTATTTTATACATTTGAAAACATTAAGAAATTCATTTACTTCACCAGACTACCAAAGGGGTCCATGACACAAAGAAGTTAAAAATCCCAGATATACACTATTGATTAGAGAAATGTAAATTAAAACAACTCTGAGGTACCTCCTCACACCTATCAGATTGGCTAATAGAAAAGGAAAAAGACAAATGTTAGAGGGGATGTGGAAAAATTGGAACAGTAATGCACTGTTTGTGAGAGTTGTGAACTGATTCAACCATTCTAAAGAGCAATTTGGAACTATGCCCAAAAGGCTATAAAATTTTGCATATGCTTTGACCCAGCAATGCTATTACTGCTCCAAAAGATAAAAAAAAATGGAAAGAAATTATATGTACAAAAATATTCTTGTAGTGGCAAAGAATTGGACAATGAGGGAATGCCAAAGGCAGGGATTAACTGGGAAATAGCTGAACAACTTGTGGTATATGATTGTGATGAAATATTGTATTGGAAAAAAATGATAAGCAGCGTGGTTTCAGAAAAACCTGGAAAGACTTACATGAACTGATGCAAAATAAAGTGAATAGAACCAGGAGAACAGTGTACACAGTAACAGCAATATTTGTACAGTAAATTTTGAATGATATCTATTCTCAATAATATTTTATTTTTCCAAATACATATAGTTTTCTACATTCATTTTTTGCGTTCCAGATTTTTCTCCTTCCCTCCTTTCCCTCCCCCCTCCCCAAGCAATCTAATAAAGGTTAAATATGTGTAGTTTTTTAAAACACATTTCCATATTTGTCATGAAGCAGGGGTCATTTCCATATTTGTGCAAGAAAAATCAGACCAAAAAAGAAAACAACCACCACAAGAAAGAAAGAAATAAACAAAAGGTAAAAATATGCTTTGATCCACCTTCAGACTCCATAGATCTGACTCTAGATGCATGTGGCATTTTCTAATCATAATTTAGCAATTAGTAAAACGATGAGCCAATACAAATTTGAGAGATTTATAATGTGCTATCACACACATATAATCTATATCATATTGCTTGATTTTTCAAGGAAAAGGAAGAAGAGGGAAGAAAGGAGAAAATTCAAAATTAAAAAAAAATTAAATATTAAAAATTATTTTACATGAAACTGGGAAAAATAAATGTGTGTATGTGTTTATATGTATCTATCTAAATTCTAATCTTATCCAATCCTTTCCTTTTGTAGATAACTTCAAGTCTACCACACCAATAACCTCAGTTCACTCTTTTGTATTTCTATCTAATTTTTTCAAAGCTTTTTCATAGAGTTAATAGACTTTTCTGAATGTTCCAACTGGAAGAGATGTTGAGGCTAACCTCTTTTTTCTACAGAGGAAGAAACCAAAATTCAGAGAAGAAAAAGGACTTACCTAGAACCACACAGTTAATCAATGGCAGAGCTAAGACTTGAATTTGAATCTCTAATTCCTTTTTTCTTTTTGACCAAACTTGGAGCCAAGCGATCTGGATTTGAATCCTATCTCTGTTACTTAATAGCTGAGGGAACCTGAACAAGAGAAACAAATTCCCCTTTTCAACTTGAACATTTGGCCAACAGCCTTTTCATGGCCTTAGACACCCAGACTCTGGTCTTGGATCTATTCCTTCCCCAAATCATGATATCTCCAAACCAGTGAGTCTACCCTAGATGGTTGGCATACCTTCTCAAAGCACTAGTTAATTGCAATCAAGCAAATAATAACGAACAGGAGAGAAGGGACAGAGAAAAGAGCTAAAATGGCTTCCACATTACCCAAGATCTAGTAATCAAAGGCTTTGCACATAGTTAATACTTAATAATGACTCTTAAAGTAATGAATGGTTCTAATGGTGGAACAGTATTCTAGTTTCTTCTTCAGGGCTTTTAAAACCAAATATTAAATTTAGTACCCAACAACCTGGATTCAAATTCCACTTTTGCCATTTACTACAAGAGTAACTGAGCAAGTATCTCCACCTCTCTAGGTCTTCCCATCTATAAAATGAGAGCATTTGGACTTGAGCTTTAAAGATCCTTTTAGCTCTGAATTTGTGATAGTCCATAGTGCATGTGAGCTCTGGGACTACTTCCTAGACTACCATTTTGACTTGTGAAATTGTCGCTTTCCCCAGAGTATAGTTACTACTTTCCATCAATGACACAATTGCCTTTCTAATGCTGTAGCTCACAAGCCCCTATTGGTATGCTTCTTGACATGATTATCTATTAATATAAATTAGTCACCCAGAAAGGAGTGTTTTCTATGGTGCTATAGTAAGAACTGGTGTAAAACATTTCTCCCCGAGGTCTGAGACAAACTGTCCCTTAAGTAAACGCATAGTACACAGTTGAGGGATGATTAAATTGTTTTCTCCGGAGCTCTTTGTAGAGCCTTAAATATATATCCAACTTGCTCTTGGCCATGACTATAGACAGAGGCCACCAGTCACTGCTATCCCAGTGATTCTCCCAGGATACCCAAAGAGGAGTCCAATCTTCTAACTTTCCAGTTCATAGCTCAGTTTGATAATAATAAATTATAGGGATTAAATTAAAGAGGTTAAATGCATTACTGAGGATCACATGGGTACTCAGTGATGAAGGCAGGCCTTGAATCTAGACCTTCCCTCCTCCCCATACCACCCATTCGTTGGCCATCTCTCTAACCAGTGTATTATCTTACCTTCCATGCTTAAATGTCTAAGTAGTGCCAGATTAATAAATAAGAGTTTTAAATCCTTGGCAAAGTGCTAAAAGTCCTTCTGCCTCTCTCAATCTTGAGGAACCTCTCTCTCTGACCTCCTGAAGCTAAATCAGTAACTCAAAGACCATCCAGAAGGACCTTACAGATTTAAAAATCCTAGTAAACTAATCCAGAGTTTAGCTAAAGATCCAGAACCTACCTTTTTATTATTAGTGTCTTTTGGCTTATTTTGTATTTCTGGTACTTAGCACAGTTCCAGACATATAGTAGGTGTTTGATAAATGTTTATTGATTGATTGGTATGAAATAATGCTGAGTTTAGAATTAAAAGTCCTGTGTGGTCCTTTGCAAAGTCCTTTCCTTCTGAACCTCAGCAGTAAAATACCACTTACCTGCCTGAACTTTGGGAGCAGAGGGACTCTATAAACCTCAAAAGCCTAAGAGTTTTTGTTATATCCACAAGGAATTATTAAACAACCTGCTCTAATAATAGATAATAATAATAATAATATTTATGCAGTACTTTGAGGTCTGCAAAGCTCTATCCATATGTTATTTTATATGACCCTCACAACAATCCAATAAAGATAAGTGCTATTGTAATCCCCATTTTACAGATAGGAAAACTAAGACTTAGAGAGATCTTCTTTATCCAGAGTTTAAGAGTGTCTGAGGCTGGATTTGAATGAATATGTTTCTGACTTCTGTATCTCCAGTGCCTAGCAGAATGCCTAATATATCTAGGTGGGTGCATTGGATGGAATGCTAGTCCTGAAGTCTGGAAAACTTGAGTTCAAATCCAACCTCAGAGGCTTACTAGCTGTGTATGCCTCAGTTTGCCTCAGTTCCTTATCTGTAAAAAGAGCTCCAGAAGGAAATGGTAAACTACTCTATTATCTCAGCCACCAGTTCGATCTGACTGAAACAGCTCAACAGCAATGATATTTCTAAGACCAGGACTAGTATTCTTTCTATTGTGCCACCTAACTGCGTCTGTGTATTAGGCATTTTGCTACTTGCTGGAAACAATTACTGGCAATAAGCTTACATTCTAATAGGGGAAATCACAATTATACACAAAATATATACAGCAAAAATATA
This sequence comes from Myrmecobius fasciatus, assembly GCA_023553655.1. NCBI lineage: Eukaryota > Metazoa > Chordata > Mammalia > Dasyuromorphia > Myrmecobiidae > Myrmecobius > Myrmecobius fasciatus. The sequence goes on from JAJPUD010004485.1 coordinate 152,051, forward strand.
AAGTTAATCGATGAGAGTAAATACAAAATTGTTAGATAAGACATAGGAAGAGGAAGGGCACTAGTCATTTGGGACGTTCATGAAGAAGATGGGAGCTTATGACTATCCTAGGGAAGTCTTGGGAATAGAGGGACTTGATCAGTTCCCCAGGAGGGGCAGTTAGATGGCACAGTGGATAGAGCACTGATCCTAGAGTCAGGAAGACTCAGTTCAAGTCTGACACTAGTTCGGTGAGCCTGGCCAAGTCACAACTCCAATTGCCTGGTCAAAGTAGGAGAGAGGGAGGAGTCAGGAAGCAAAGGTTCATATTTCTTCATCTTTTGAGCTGAAGAAGACCTCACATATCATCCAGTACTGCCTGTTTCATTTTACATAGAAGGAACCAGGTTAAGTGACTTCCCAAGATCAAACAGAAAATAAATGGAGAGAATTGGGATCTCATCTCAGGTCCTCTCACTCCAAATCTGTTGCTCTGTCCACTACCCCTATTTGAATGTCATTATTAATCCTCAATTCCCATGGTCTCTCCAAATTGAATAATCCATCTCTTTCACATGATTTCCTGAATTTTCTTTCTTTAGACACTGGTCTGGTTTGGTTTTATTTTTTCCCTTCTATGGTATGGCTCTCTTCCATCCTTCCTTAAAGAAAGCTTTCCAGACCAGCACATTATTTTCAGTAAGTTTAATCAGTTTCAAGAAAGGGTGAAGAATTCCCTAATGGATCTTGTACCTAATATTCTTGTGAGTACATCCAAGTATCATATTAATTCTTTAAATAACAGTATATCGTAGTTAAGCCCTTCCAAGCTTATATCTTTAGTTCACCTTGAGGCCCTTCAAGTTCTTTCTTTTTACCTAACTACTCAGCCCCAGCTATTGCAGCACAAGCATGATGACATCATAGCATGTCAGAGCTGAGAGGACATATATTGTCATAACCAAAGACCTTAGAACAGCAAAGGAAAGACTTTATTTAGAACAAGGATTTGGAAATTTGGAAAGGGATCTCTCAATTCAGTAGGGTTGTATTAAACACCTATTATTATTACTACAAAAAAAAATTTTTTTGTTTGTTTTTCAAAGTAATTGGGATTAAATGACTTGCCCAGGGTCACACAGCTATTAAGTATCAAACGTCTGAGGTTGGATTTGAACTCATTCTTCCTGACTCCAGGGTTGGTGCTCTATTCACTGTCCCTCCTAGTTGTCTCCTACTACTACTATTAATATGACACCTTTGGTCATTTCACTCTTGTTGTAATCTTTGTGACTCCACTTGGGGTTTTCTTGGCAAAGACACTGAAGTGGTTTGCCATTTCTTGCTCAGATCATTTTCCAGATGAGGAAACTGAGGTAAATAGAGTTTAACCATATTCAACATAACCAAACTCATACAGCTAGAAAGTGTTGTCTAAGGTCAAATTTGAACTCAGGCTGACTCCAGGTCCAGCACTCTATGCCCTATGGTGCCACCTAGTGCCCATCATGTAGCACCTACTATGTGTCAAACTACAAATACTCCCTTGTTTGATCCTCAGAACCTTAGTGAAATATAAGGGCTCTTATTGTTCCCATTTCGTAGTTTGAGGAAACTAAGGTTGAGGTCACATAGTTACGAAGTGTTTAGTGTCTGAACTCAGGTCTTCCTGATTCTGGGACAATTAGGTGCCATAATGAGTAGAATGCCTGGAGAAGATTTATCGTGAGTTCAAATCCACCCTTAGACACTCACTAGCTGGGTGATCCTGGACAAGTCACTTCACCCTGTTTGCCTCCGTTTCCTCATCTGTAAAATGAGTTAGAGAAGGAAATGGCCAAGAAAATCTTAAGTGGAGTTATGACATGACTGAACAACACTTCCGTCTCCATGTCCTAAGTGATATCTACTATCTAGCTGACTTTACTTTGTGCTGAGGATACAAGGACAAAAATGAAATTCTCTGCCTTTTAGGAGATTACATTGTGAAGGAAAGTCCACAAAATCATATATACATATATCCTATATGTGGATGTATATATGTACATATATACATATATACACATAGATAACATTATCTATGTATATGCATACAGATATAGATTATATGTATATACTTATATATGTATGTATATATACATGTATATATCATAATTTGTGCTATCTTGCATTGGTGGAGGGAGTTACTTCACCTGGAATTTCCTTTATCAGTGAAACCACAGATCTGCCCCAAAATCACCATTTTCTGAGAAGGAAGGGAACATTAACCATTAGGACATACTACTACTACTAATAATAATAATAATAATAACATTTATATAGAGCTCTAAGATTTGCAAAGCACATTGCAAATATTGTTTCATCTTATCTTCACAACTGGGCAATAGGTATTATTTTCTTCATTTTACAATTAAGGAAACTGAGACAGAGGTTAAGGGACATCCCCAAGTTATCTAAATGCCTGAGGCTGGATATGAATTCTAAGATTTGTCACTAGAGCTTTTCCTCAAAGTACTCTGAAGCATTCAGCTGAGCCTGGGAGTATATTAGGGCACTATGCACATTAGTACATAGGGCACTGGGACAGTTTGTGCGAATTCACTGGAATAGAGAGTGAAAAGGGGAGTGGCCAGTTTGCTTTGTACTTAAAGCATAAAAGTCTTAGAACACCAAAAGTCAGGGGTAGAATCAGGCTTACAATAGATTGGCAAAACTAGAAAGAATTTTAGAGATCAATTAGCCCAGGGATTTTTAAACTTGTCTGTGAACTCGTTTGTTTAAATGCATTTAGATTTATCTATTCCACTATAATTGGTTTTCCTTTGTGATCCTCGATACTTTATTTTGTGCATTTAAAAATGTGATCTGAGAAGGGGCCCATACCAGATTTCCATAGAGCTCCCATGGTACACAGAGGAAAAAAGGTTACAAATGCCTTATCTGGTCTGGCCCTAGGATAGAATATGATTTGCTTCTGGTCACTCAGCTAGTAATCACTAGAGCTGGGACTCAAACCCAGGTCTTCTGGCTCCTAGCCGAGGCAGGGCCCCTTCCACACTCATCTGCTGCCTCCCCAGCAGTTGGCTTTTTTCTTCCTCTAACCGCCCCACAGCTGCACCTTCCTCCCATTGAACTTCATCCTATTTATTACGGGGCACCTCTTTAACTTGTCAAGGTCATTTCGAATTCTAATCCTATCCTCCAGGGTCCATCTTTATGTCAAGACCATTTGCTTCAGATGCCCCGAAAATAAGGCAGAGAGAGCAGTTGAAAGCTTCCTTTTCTCTCCCCACCTCCCATCCAGGAAATAGTCACTGTACTTTAGAGAGAAAAAGGACACAGGGGTTCAGAAAGGGCACCCCCTGACCAAAGGCAGCCTTTGGTACCTCGACAAACAACCTAGCGTTTCATCTCCGCCAAAGGGGCCCCTAACACGGTCTTCATGAGCGTTTTGCCATGGTTTTAAATGTAAGTTGTCCTGAAAGGCATATTTAAGGAAGGAAGAAGTGAGGTCTCTGTCTCCAGTCTAATTCTTTGAAAATGCAGTGCTTTTGGTCGGGCCAGAGACTGTTTGAATCTGACCTCAGTCATTTCATCTCATCCACAGAAATATGTTTTAAATCATTGACTCCCTGTGGATCATAGCTGTTGGCCTTCCTCTCCATGGGGACCCTGCTGATTGTAGCCTTGTCTGCACTTTTCAGAAGCTGTCGAGTTCCAGTTGCTTCAAGACCCTCCAATTGCCCGGCAGAATAATAACACCATCCTTCATTATAACAAAGAACACTGAGCCATCACAGCCGCTGGTGATCCCAGCCTTCAGACTGGTTTGCAAAATCCCAATATGCCATATGATTTTAATGGGGGAAAAGATTTTTAAATACGTCAGCAATTCACCTTCAAAAGACTTCTGCCACCGAAGAGCTGGGGACCTGTTTTTAAATAACACTGCAGTCTAAATCCTTCCCACGAGTTAGCATCTGACAATCTGCATAAGGCTTTCAAATGAATATCTGGGCGCTGGGAAACAGACTTACTGTCATGACACTGGAAAGTCGGCAGAGGCATATGTAATAGAATGATAAGAGTGGAAAGGACCTTCTGAGGTCTAGTCCACACTCCCCCGTCTCAGGCAGAAGTATTCCTTCAAGCATGGGAGACAGATGGGAATCAATCCTACTTGGAAAAGGAGGGACACAAATGCAGTGTAGGAACATTTCAGCTCCACAAATGAGACAGACCTGTCAGTCATTCCCATTACATGCCATTGCTATGGTATGTTGTGGGTGGGATGAAATGCCTTCTAAATGTGCTCTATAATATATATGGCAGACAGACAGGATAGAAAGATGACTGATTTCCATCTTGACTTTGAACAGCTCTTAAAACCATCTTCTTCTGACAGGATGGGGGTTTTTTGGTTGTTGTCATTTTTTTTCTTTTTACATAAAGACTAAGAAATTACTTGACTGGCACTTAAAGTGAGTGACTCTATGTGAGCTTAGGACAACCCTGTTCTTTGAAGGATATCATGCAGAGAGAAAGATTTGTTTATTTTCATTTATTTCACCTCTCCCACCTCTGAACACAGATAACATGCTGTTCACTTGGACCCAATTGTCTGACTTTAAATTGTTTATAAAACTGAGAAACTAAGAAAGGGACGTTTAAAGACAATTTTCAGCCCCATAACCAAAGGGAGGTGAGGCAAGGATTCCAACATTACATTTTTAAAATCAGCCTTAATAATGGTATTATACTACATATATATAGTGCTTTAACACACTAAGAGTATTTTTATATATCATCTCACTTGATCTCTTACAAGGACCTATGGAAACAAGTGTAGTTATTAACCCCAATTACAGTTGGAAGAACTGAAGCTGAAAAAGGTTTAGCTAACTGACTTTCCCATAGTCAGACATCTAATAAGTGTCTAAATCAGGATTTGAACTCAGTTTTTCCTAACTTCAAGTCTAGTACTCCATAGACTAGGTCACCAAGCTTCCTTATGAACTAACGATCGAAGAGAAATGTATGATGTTCCTTTATTTAATTTGAAGGTAATATTGGCCTAGAAGTCCAGCTGTAGCTGGATTCAAATACTGAGTTTTACACTTATGAGAAATATTATTCAATCTCTCTGAGCTTCTTTTTCCTTCTCCACAAGACAGAGGCCATAATCTTTGTGCTCTCTGCTTCCCGGGAAGGTTATAAAGAAAGGGCTTTGTGAACCTGTAGAAATCTGAATTGCTGAGATTTTCATGAAATTAATAACCCCCTAATGAGAACCAAGCAACTCCAGTGATTATACATGTTCAATAGCAGATAAGAAGGTCAATATTTGTCAGAAACACTGAATGAGTTACTCGATGTTTGTGGAGGTAGTAGTTCATATAGTAGTGCATACAAACTGATACACAAATACAGAGAATTTAATAATGAATCATTTCTGGGGTAGTGGAAGGAGTATTAAATTGGATTGGGAACCAGATGATAGAGGCAGTGTGATATAGTAGGTAGAGCATAGTACTTAAAGTTTGAAAGAACTCAGTCAATCAATAAGCATTATTAGGTACCTATTATGTGGGTGACCCTGTGCTTCAGACAATTAGTATCTGTATGACCATGAGCAAGTCACTTAATTTCTAGTTACTCAATTACCTCATCATAAAATGAATGGATTGGATTCATTGACTGCTAAGGTTCTTCTTTAGCTCTAAACCTCTGATTCTATGACCTAAATTTCATTCTTCCTTCTGCTTACTGAATATGAGATCCAAGTCTGGTTTCTTTTTTGTAAACTGGTTTTCTTACTAGTCAAATAGTAGGTTTGGGCTAGACAAGTCATTCTTAATCTTTTTGTGTATGTGGTACAGATTTCTGTTGAAATCAGCAAACCTTTTCTTAAAATAAGGTTTCTAAATGCATAAAAGAAAATACTTAGTATTATAAAAGAAACCAATTATATTGAAATCATTATCAAAATATATTTTTCAAAAAATTTCACAGACTCCTTGAAATTTCTTCATAGATATATTTAGCCCCATCTTAAGACCTCTTAGACTAGAGAATTTCTAAGTTTCCATATTACTGCTCTCAGTGTTCTGATATTACATTTAGTTTATAGAACACATACATATATATAACATACATACATATATGGACATGTTTAGATACATAGTTCTGCAATTTCTATCAATGAGGAAGAACTCCTACTACTGATATAGATTTTGGGCAATGATCTATAATTCCTATACTTATTCTCCCTGCCTCCAATCTCTCTGTTTTCCAATCCATCCTCCCCACAGCTGCCAAAATAGCATTCTTACAGCATGATCTTAACCATGTCAATCGACTCTCTCTTCATGAAGCTCCAGTGGCTCCCAATTGCCTTAAGGATTAAATTCTAATTTTAAAGCCCTTTACCATCTGGTTGCAATAGACTCTTCCAGGCTTATCCACATGCCTCCCCTTCGTATACTCTGTGGTCTAACCAAATTGACCTTGCCATCCCTCTTCCTTCATCGCCTACTTCTATGCCTTTCCAGAGACTATCCCCAAAGCTTGGTCTCTTTATATTTGCTTCTTGAAATTCCTGGCCTCCTTCCAAGATCAAATGCTTGCTCCTACAAAAAAATCTTTGCTGATTGCCAGCCCTTTCTTCCACCAAGAGCTCCCCATGCTAAATTATCTTATATCTACTTAAGCTACGTTCACAAATATAATTCCTTGAGAGTAGAGATTATTTTGTTTATATTTCTGCCAAACAATATGGTGCCTGGCACAGAGCGGGGGTTTAATAAATGTTTGCTGATTATTGATGGTAACTTTAGAAAGTTCCCTGGGATACTGAGAAGTTAAATGATTCATCCAAGTTCATATAGCTAGTGTTGTCAGAAATGGAATTTGAACCCAGACATTTCTGATCAAGTGCCACCCCCCATTCATCTCTTTCCTAAAGCAATTTCACTCTGCTCTTTAGCATAAATTGTGACTAAAATGGATATAAAATATTTTGATTAGAATAATGATTTTTAACAAATCCAGCCACCAAAGTATTTAATGGAAACTAAAAATATGCTTTAGATTTAATTCTTTCTACAAGGTTACTAACAGTGGAAACAGTGCTGAGTTTGAATTCAAAAGAGCTGAGTTTGAATGTTAGCTCTGTCAAGTTCTATCTGTATGACTTTGGATAAGTTAATTAACCTCTTTGGGTTTCATATAAAAATATATGACTTGATCAAGCTATCAATGGTTACATGAAAAAAATGCTCTAAATTGCTCATAGAGAAATGCAAATCAAAACGACTCTGCGGTACCACCTCACACCTATTAGATTGATAAAAATGACCAAAAAGGAAAATGACAAATGATGGAGGAGATATGAGAAAATGAATACGCTAACGCAATGTTGATGGGATTGTGAATTAGTCCAACCATTCTGAAAAGCATTTTGAAGCCATGCCCAAAAAGCTATTAAACTATTCATAGCTCTGACCCAGCAATAGTTACTAGGTCTACAATTCAAAGAGATCAAACAAAGAGGGAAAGGGCCATATATACAAAAATATTTATGACAGCTCTTTTTTGTGGTAGGACTGGAAACTGAAGGGCTACCCATCAAAACACAAGTTATGACACAAGAATGCAATGGAATATTTTTGCATTATAAGAAATGACAAAGGGAATGGTTTCAGAGAAAACTGGCAAGACATATGAATTGATGCAAAGTGAAGGGAGCAGAATCTGAAAAATGTTATACACGGTAATAGCAATATTGTAAAGATAATCAATTATGAGATTTAGTAATGCTGAGCAACACAATAACCAACCACAATACCAAAGAACTCATGATTTAAAAAAAAACCACAAAATTATTCCCCTTCAGAAAGAGAACTGATGAACTCAGAAGAAAAATTGAAGCATTATTTTCTTGGGGTTTTTTCCTTTTTCTTTGTGGTTGCTACCCACTCAGGAATTTACTTTGCATGACAATAAATGTTTTTCTTTTTTTTTTAACAATAAATATTTTTATGGGTTTTGTTTTTCTTTCCCACTCAGAAGGTGAAGGGGAAGGGAGAGCTGATTTGGAACTGAAAAATGCAATAAAATTGAATTTTAAAAATAAAGAGTAACACATTAACAAATATGAGAATTAAATAATAAATGAAGTAAATAAACAAGTGGATAATGTGCAGGGGTTTGGACTAGAGATCTTAGATTTTTCCATTTCTTTTTTTTTAATAGCTACCATTTATATACAATGTGCCAGATACTATGCTATTTTGTTGCTGTTTAAGATTTCTTTCAGTTCTAATCTTGATATTTTTCTATCACAAAGACAGGCCTCTAGAGAAAAAAAATTAAAATGTAAAAGTTGCCATTTCAAGAGAATCAAATTTGTTATCAGATCATAGATTTATAGCTAAAAGGAACCTTAGAAGTCATTGAATACATTCCCCTTAATTTACTGAGGAAATTGAGGCACAAAAAATTAAATGATTTGTCCAGTGTCACATAGATAATAAACAGAACCAGGTCTTCCGAACTCCAGACCCAGTGTTTTATCCACTCTGACACCTAGTTGACCTGCTGTGGCTGGAAAATTCCTTACTATGAGTTTTCTCACAATTATATCTCAAGCAACTCCTCAGTCTCATCAGAAAACTGGCCCAATAAATTGGTCAATCAGATGATTGAATGCATAATGGAGGAGGAGGATGGAGGGGAAGAGAGTGGGAAACCTCTTTTTCTGATTTCAGGGAATTGTACCTATTTGCTCGCTCCCTCCCAATTTGTAAAACCCCCAATCTTTCCTCCAATTAGAAATCAGATGATCTAATCTTGCATCCTGATTTTATTTCCTCTTAATAGTTTTAATACATAAAGATCCGTCTCCCCCTGTATTCAGGATCTAGTGCAAAACAAGCAGGCCTAGTCCTTATTTGTTAATTGGCATTGCTTATGCAACTGGCAATTATACAATGTTATGGAATTGCTTGATAAACCCAAATGCTTAGAAGCTCAAATTCTTGTTTTCTCAGTTATTTAGATTTTACCCATCACACTTTGGTCAACTGTGTTGGTCCTCAGAGTACAAACACTGACCACCTAGCCTGATCTCAATGCCATTTCACATTGATAGGACTTTCCCTTAGCAAGTTCCACTCTACAATCCACTGCCTAGCCTTAAAAGAACTTAGCATCGCCCTATACCCTGGTGATTGACCATTTTCAAAGAGGACCAAAGTTACATCATTATATTAGAGTCAAGTTACACTGTCTATGGCTGATCAGAATTTGAGCTCAGAATACTCTGCCACAGGTCAGACACAAATAGTTCCTATGAACATTTGGACTCTCTAACTTTGTGCATTTCAAGCCTCTTCTGAGCCAATTCAATCCTGCCTTGCTCATAAGAGCGTAGTATCTTTTCTGATGAGGGAATGCCATGCTGGGAGGTCTTGTGCCAGTGTCTCCCATATCATAATCAATTCTAAAGTACTTAAGAGAGACCTTGAATGTCCTTGTACTACTTTTTCTGAACTTGGGAGGAATATATTTTATAAAAAGATTTACAGTGGAATTAGGATTTTGCTGGACTCTTATTGATAACCCTATAGATATAAATCTATCTAGGATCAGAGAATCTAAGAGGAATAAGGGAACTTTTGAAACCATCCTGTCCAATATCCATAATATACATAACAAATGGTCATCCAACCTTTGAATGATGCTTGAAAACCTGCAGTGAAAGGGAACCCACCACATCCTAAGGCACATCATTCCATTTTGGGACAGCTCTAATTATTAGAAAATTCTCATCTACATTAAACTTAAATTCATCTCTCAACAACTTCTGCTCATTTTCCTAGCTCTACCTTCAATAGGCAGATAAAACCCAATGGATCTTTTCTTCCCTTCAAATATATAAATAAACCTATAATGTTGTTCTACTCTTTAAAAAAAATACATTTTATATTGATCTGTTAATTGATTGTTAAATTTCCCATTGTATTCTTCCTCTTTATCTCTCAGAAAGTCAGCTCATATAACAAAGAATTTATTTTTTAAAGAAAAAAATTAAAAGAGGAAAGAAAACCAGCAAAACTCATCAATACATTGAACACAATCTGAAAATATATGCAGTGTTCTATGCTTATGAACCACTTACCTTGGCAAAGGACTGAACAGAATTATCTTTTTACATATTTTTTCTTTGAGGCCAAATTTGTTCTTTGTGTTTCTGCAACATTTTTAATTAAATTTATTTTTTGTTTGTTTTCCTTTCCATTTAAATTGCAGTCATCGTATATATTATTTTCTTGACTCTTGTTTATTTCACTCAGCATCAGTTAATCTAAGTCTTTCCATGCTTTTTTTATATTCATGTTATTTCAGTACAGTAATATTCTATTACATTCATATGCCACAATTTATTTAGCTGTTCTCCAATCAACAGGCATCTATCTTGTTTCCAATCCTTTACTATAATAAAACATGCTGCTAAAGATTTTTGGGTGCATACGGAGTCTTTTTAGTTTTATAAATTAATGCTTAGAGTTTGCTCCTAACATTGAAATCTCTGAGTCAAAGGATATAGACATTTTAGCTTCTTTTCTTTGCATTATTCCAAATTGCTTTCCTAAATAGTTACATTAGTTCACAGCTATACCAACAATGCATTATTAGCATGACCATCTTTCTACAACACCTCTACCATTCTTCCTGTCTTCTCTGGCAACTTGAGGTCTCACAGTTGATCTGATTGACATATGATCTTAGGTCAATTCTTATTCAGTCTAAACAACTCAAAGCTCCTTTAATCAATCTTCATATGGTATGATCTTGAGGTGCTTAGTAACACTAGCTACCTCTCCTGGAAGCTTTTTAAACCTATCAATGTCTTTTCTGTAAAATGGAAAGGAAATCAACGTTATCTAGTTAAATCACATAAAAGGGGGGGGGGGAGGCAAGGAACAGAGAAGGAGATGCATTGAATTAGCTTAGTTTTTTGGATTTCCCCCCATAATCCAGAAAAAAAAAACCTAGTTGGTTTTTTAATAACCTATATTACCTATGTATACATTTTACATGTTTACTTATTTTTCACATATTATTTCCTCTTAGTAAAATGGAAGATCTGGAAAGGTAGAAACTCTTTCGCCTTCATATCACCAGATTCTCTAGGTGTTCTATAGGAATGGTGTACAGTAATTCTGTGGATATTTTCAGGATGTTATTGGCAATGAGTTGAGCCCAAGGCATCTTGGGACTTAAAAAAAGCCAAAATCCATATTTGAACTTGCTGTGTCTTATGTCAAACAGAAACACGGTTAGGAGTGATCCCAAGAGACTGGGTAGTGAACACAGCTAGGTAGGGAAATCACTTCAACATTTCAGGGGATCTCAACTATGAAAAGGTAAGTGCATAGAAGTTTTGAGGAAACATCTCTGAGAGGACTAGTCTTAGGGAAAGTGAAAAGTTATTGTCAGAAACAATGCAAGAGACTCCGATATAGGACCTTGAAGAAAACTAACAAAACACAGTTGTAGATCACCTACATCTGGGAGAAGAACAAGGAACTCGGGGACGAGAGCAAAACAAATCCTTCCAGCAATTCTTTTTGAAATGCAGATAACAGTAGGCATTCTGCCCTGAAATGCCTAATAGTTAAAATGAAAGGCTTAAAAAAAAAATCAAAGACAAAACAGGATGGAAACACTGTGGGGCCTAATCCTTTCCTCTTTGTGAAGGCAAAACTCTAGCTGATTCCAACTGGAGTTTGGCTGGTCTAAAGGACAGGGGGCTAGGTCCCCGTGGAGTGAAAGAGGATACCAAGCAGCCCACAACAATGGACAGATTCAAAGGGGGGAAACAAGCAAAAAAAAAAAAAAATAGCATTGCTAGCTAGCTTGTCTTGTCAAAAACATTATTCTGTAAACTTGTGATCTTGGTAGAGAACATCTATCCCCTGAAACATACTGGGTGTGTACGGCCACGATTTCAATGGTGTTTTTCTGAAATGTGCTCTAATCACTATTTATGAATGCAACCTAGTGTTAACATTTTCAATGATATGGATATTTATACAGCTAGACTTTTAGAAAAATAAAATAAAAATAGAGATCATTATGTTGGCTGACTATTTTTCTTGATATTCAGCTGACAAACAATGTCACTTTTTGGCTGCATCTAGACTAATGAGTGTTTGTCATATACCTTGCTTATTTTAACAAGTCTAAAGCATCTTAACAAACAAAGGTTTTATTGGGGTGCCATCCTAACAGCTCCAAACAGTTTGTTGAAGCTGAGAATGGTGGCTTCATCAAGCAACCATTTCCAAAAGGGGAATGCCTATTTCAATGCTTGTGGTGAAACAAACATTGTTGCATTGCTATTTTCTTTCCCCGATTTCTCCCATAGTTTCTGCAGGTTAACAATCAATCACAGAGGCTCCAGAAATCTTTTTTGTTGATCAGAAACTTTCTTTGTAAAATCAGGTGTCCCTGATTGCTCCATTCATTCATTTCCCCATATATTGGTCTGATCAGCCACAGTCAGACATACTGTATCTTGACTCCAATATAGTGATGTAGTTTTTGTGGAGAACAAAGGACAACAACCAACCAACCAACCAACAACCAAAGCAGGAATTATTTCATTCATTGTATCTGCATCCCTGGTGCCTAATACAGTGTCTGACCAGTAGGTGCTTTGCAAATGCTTGTTGATTGACTGCATTCATTTATTCATTCATAGAATTAGGTCTAGAAGAAACCTTAGATCTAATACAACTGACTCATTTTTCAGATAAGAAAATAGAAGTCAATAGAGAAAAGCCTTTTCCTCTAAAATGTGTGCCAAAAGACTAGTGAAACTAAAATACATTTAAATTTAAATTACATTTAAAAAAAAATTCCATCGTCACTTGTTGAGGGTTTATTTTTTTCCTATCACAGTCATTTCCAGGTATTTTCTCACTCCCCCATGGAAATTTCTCTTTATATACATATATATATATATATATTAAAACGTTAATCAAAACTAATGGACGCAGAATCAGAATCTGACCATATGGGTATATTTCATAGGTATTTCCCCACCTCATTCCTGGAAGGAGGAAAGAGGGTATATTACATTATCTATTCTCCAAGACAGAAATTGTTCATGTTGAAGAAATGACCCAGTACTTGGGTTTTTTTTTCTTTATTTCTTGCAGTTAAAAGGAGAAGAGATATTCATTAGAACACAGACTCAAAATAGCAGTGATGTGAATAAGAAGCTCTTCCCCAACTAAGTTGAAGCACAGAAGTTTTGTGTTACAATCTTTGGAGAAGACAAAAAAATCAATGGAGGAGAGTCCAAAGTTAGGAGATTAATGAAGGTATATAAGATGGAAAGATTTTAAGGGAAAAAATCACACTGAAATCTTTTGTTTTCATATCACCTCCATTTTCATACACATCCCTTCCCCCGTTCTACACACACAGCTATCCTTAGAAACAAAGAACAAGATGGAAGGGGGTGGGGAAGCAGTTCGGCAAAACTAACCAATACATCAATCTGGACTGACGGTAAACACAATATTCTGCACCCATATTCCCCTGCCTCTGAAAAGGAGGACAAGAGATGCTTTTTCTTATCTCTTCTTTGGGAACAACTTTGATCCAATTATACAATGTTTTTGTTTTTGCTAATTTCCTCTCCTTTGCATTCTTGTAGCCATTATATAAGTTGCTTTCTTTGTAAATTTATTGGGTGTGAGGTAGAATCTTAAGAGTTGTTTAGATTTTTATTTCTGTTATTGTTAGTAATTGGAGCAATCCTGTAATATGGTTGTTAATAGTCCTTTTGAGATTAGGCTTTGGGGATACCAAGTGAAATAGTCTGTGCCATTAAGGAGTTAATGTTGCAAAAGGATTGACAATGAGCATATTTCATTTCTTTGTATGTAATTGTTTATGTTAACTTTATATGTATGCTGTACACACACACACACACACACACACACACACACACACACACACACTTGCTGCCTGAAGCTAGGTAGTGTAGTGGACAAAGTGCTGGGTCTGAAGTTGGAAGACCTGAGTTCAAATACAGCCACAGACAATTACCATCTGTGTAACCTTAGGCAAGTTACTGAATCTTTGTCTACCTCAGTTTCCTCATCTGTAAAAAATAATAGTTCTGGTCTTCCTGGGTTGCTGTGAACAATAAATGGGATAATAATTGTAAAGGATTTAGCAGAGTCCTTGCACATAATAAATGCTCTATAAATAAATGTTAGCTATCATTATTATAATATTTACCTGGCACATCACACTGTAGATATTGAATAAATGCTTATTCCCTCCCAACTAAATTTCAAGTAGGAATTATTTTGTTCTAAAATATTTGTTGATTGATTGATACGAAAAGCTGATACAAGGTAATCTCTGAGGGTACTTCATTAACAGCTGAGGGGAGCAGAAAAACTTCAGACGATGGCGCTAGAGGTGAATGTTCCAGGCATGAGGATTAATGATGAGATATAAAACTCCAAGATTACAAAGTTCAGGCAGTGAAGTTCAGTAGATGAGTTGTAGAAGGAATATTTGAAATATTCCAAGAAAAGGGTAAAAGGGTAAAATATTTTAAAATAATTGATTACAACAAGTTAAACAGGCCTTTTTCTATTGTTCTTCTGGAAGGCAGCAAAGCTTCCATCGGGAAAGCAGCTCCCTGTGGTTCTTCAGGATGGTAATATCTAGTTTATCCATTACTATCTGCAATAATGTCAAACCCTCTAAAAATACAACAAAATAAGAAACCCTAAAACCCTTATTTAACTGTAATTAAAATTATTCAGACTTGACACTATAATTCATTTCCACCTCTCCAAAAACCTAGCAATACAACAGAATAGATTTTCAAAAACATGTACTCTTTGAAGTTTCCTTTACATGGTACCTCTTTAGAGAAAAGACTCAAAGTCTAATTAATGACTCCCTCATACCTAAAATATTGTTAATGAAAGAGCTATAGGTAGTATTAAAAAGGAACTTAGGTAACTATCACTGGAGCTGAAATGAGAGCACGTACACCAAAAGTTTTTTGCTCCTTTCTAGTGATTCCACTTAGGAACTGGTCTTTGTATGTCAAGGTGCCATCTGTGATAGTACAACATGATGAGCTAGAAAAAGAACAAAAATATATCTTGTTCTAGGGGCATAGAAATGTAAGTGACCCAGGGAGAGTGGTAGGTTATGGAAGTGTGCAGGAGAATGTCTGAAAATGAAGTCAGAAATAGAAAGGGTTTCCTACATTATTTATTTCATCTCCCTTCCTTCTATTTTACTTTGCTGCACCATGAACCAAAACCAAAGGCTTATTGTTTTGTAAAAGGTGCTTAAAGAAATTGTTAGATAGAACTGAAGCTGTATCTTCCAAAATGATTGAAATTGGAACATCAAAATATTCTCCAAATGAAATGTGGACTGGTATTTCATTGCACTTGAGTCCCTAATTAGGCCACAAGAGGATGCAACCTGAAACCTTGACCTCACCTTGGCCTTGTTAGCAACATGTTCTAACCAACTGATTTAACAGGTTCAGACAGTCAGTAATGTACTAGGTGTTGTACAAATGTAAAATTAAGATACAATCCTGCCTAGTGATTTTAGCATCTATGTTCACCAGACAAAATCCAAAAGCATAGGAAAAGGTGATAACTCAACTAAAGGTGATAATTCAACTATCTGACTTCAGGGGAAAATGAGAATGGTATAATAGAATGTCAAAAATAGCCCTTAGTGATGATATTAAGTCCCCCAAAAAGAGAAAAGAGTTAAGTAGTGGTTAAGTCCTTTTCTTTTTCTGGGCCTTAGTTTCCTCATCTGTAAAATAGAATCACAGAATTTGAAAGCTGAAAGGATCCTCAGCAACCATCTAATTCAAGCTATTCACAAAAGGAATTCCAATGTAACATACCGGACAAGTGGTTGGTCATCCATCCTTTGCTTGCAGACCTCCAAGGAGGGGGAACTTTGAGGTAGCCCATTCCACTTTTGGACAGCTCCAACTGATAGAAAGATTGTTTTTGTTTTTTCCCCCGATCTCAAGTCTAAATTGACCTCTTTATTGCTTTCACAGATTGCTCTTGATTCTGACCTCTGGGGCCAAATAGAACAAACCTAATCCCTTCTCCACATGACAGTCTTTCAAATAATTGAAGACAGATATCAAGTCTTCTCTTCTCATTGTTAAACATCCCTCATTCTTCCCTATATCCTTCTTGTCCTTCCAGACACTCTCCAATTTGTCTATCCTTTTTAAATGGTGATACCCAGAACTCAACACACTACTTCATTTGAGGTCTGAGGGCAGAATAAAGTAGGCACTCTATAGAACATCGTAAAAAGATTGGATTGGATAATTTCTAGGGTACCACCTCTGAATGGTATGTTGCTAAAGCTTCAAGGCTTCTCCTGCATGTTAATCTAGCTGCAATTCTCTCTCAATAGTGGAAAGAGCTTGGAATCAAAAGAGCTGGGTTCAAATTCATACTCTTCTTACTGTGTAATCTTGGGTCAGAACAGAGAAATGGAGGTCTGGTTTCCCAGCGTAGCCCTTTTGCCTTTAGTGAATTATGCATTCAGCAGGAGCTGAGAGCCACTGAATTAGCAAAGTGAGTCCTGAACATAGCAGCCTACGATCATAGGATTTTAAAGCAAAAGCCATCGGTAAAGGCATCTAATTTAACTCTCATTCATCGATGAGGAAATTGAGGTGCCTGAGGTTAAATAATTGGGACTGCAAGTTAGAATACCAGGATTCTAAACTTGGCTGTTACCTTTTTGACTTCCTTTCTCAAAACCTCTATTTTTTCATCCATAAAATTAGGGGGTTGGACTAGATGGTCTCTCAAATCCAGATTCAACATTAAATGCTTCAGATTTAAATTTGAAGATCTCTGATGGTGTCTTGCAGTTATAATGGAAGGCGAAATGGATTTGGAGTTAGGGGACTTTGGTCTGAATCCCAAATCTGACAATAATTGGCTATGTCCCTCCATCTCTCTGTCAGTTTGCTATCTGTATAAAGGCAATAGACTGATGGGCTTTTCAAAGTCCCTTCTAGCTCTAAATCCTATGATGATCTTTCTGGGGAAGAGATGAGAAAAGTCATTATAAAATAGCTGGTGGGTTTTTGTTATTGACAAATGATTCTTTTTTCAGTGCAACAATAACACTTTTACATTCCAAAGACAGCCCAGAGTAGTCCCAAATCCCAATACATCTTCCCTGTACTACCCAGGATGTTTAGCTTGAGGACTAGAAGAGTGAAAGTGACCAAGTAGACTAAGGATTTGTTGAGAGGACTGAACTGGCTGAGACTGAAGTAATAAATCTGTTTCTCTTATAAATCTAGCAAGTAATTCAAGTTGCAAAAGGCCCTGGAGACTTGCTATATTCTTTAGGAGCATGTGAGTGGCTCAGTCCCACTTACACTCTAACTCAGATTTATGTGGAGGGCCAGAGATTCTCCAGCCCATCCTGCCTGATCTCTGGCCTGAGCATTAGAAAATGGATTAGCATCTCACCACCTCTCTCCCTGATTTGCAGACAGCCTGGGTTTAAATATCTTACCACATCTGTAAAATCTCAGAGTTGGATCAGATAGTCTCAGAGATTCCTTCACCAGTAAGAGGACCGGAGGGGGTGGGGGAAGGCAGAAAATGAGAGAAACGAGGGACATCAGGGATATAGGAGCAAAGGAGATCGAGCTGGTCAACTAGCTAATAGAGAAAAAGAGAGAGATAAGAGACATAGAAACAGGCAAAAAGAAAAAGAGAGATGGAGAGAGACAAAGAGAGAAAGGGACAAAAAGAGATGAAAGACATTCAGAGAGAAAGGAGAGAGAA
>JAJPUD010004485.1:170212-195564 GCA_023553655.1 Myrmecobius fasciatus
AAAAAAAAAAGGGGAAAGGGGAGGCAGGAAGGAAAGAGGGGAGGTTGAGTAAAGGAAGGGAGGAGAAGGGGAGAGGAGGAGCAGACAGGGAGCGGTGAGAAAGAATAGGAGGGGGAGAGAAAAAAGAGGAGAGGAGAGAAAAAAGGAGAAAGAGAGGAGAGAAACGGGGGGAGAAAGAGAGAGAAGCGGAAAGGGAGGGGGGGCGGAAAGAGAAAGAGACTGGGAGGGAAAAGGAGGGAAAAGAAGGAAAGGAGCTGGGGGAGGGGTGATGGCTGCCTCCGGCTCCACTTCGAGGTTGGCGGGAAACCTAGAGGGCGGGGCGTTTGGACCCGGGCAGTTCGACCCGGTCCTCCCCCCACGTATTATGGCAGCAAACAGCGAGTGAGCGCATGCGCTTGCTCCGCTGTGCTGTGGTGGCGCGCAGTTTCCCGGGACCCTCGATCAGGTTGGGGACGACACCGGTATTATGGCGTCTAATTGTGAACCTTGGTTACTACCCTATCCCCTGGCACCGTCTGGGATGATCCCCTAAAGAGGGGGAGATGCCTTTCTCCCCCTCTCCCCGCCAAAGTTGCTAGGGTAGTAGCAGGATCGTTGAGTGGGAGAAATTCGATCTGAGTTTGCGGGCAGGAGGGGGGTGGGGGTGGAGGAGCGTGACCAAAAGCTTCAATCTTCCCCAACCCCACCCCTCCCTAAACCTCGCCCCTCTCGGTCCCTGCCCCTCCCAGGCCCAGCTCTTCCGCGGCCCCGCCCCTGCGCCTTCTCGCGCACATGCGCCCTGGGGCCTCCCGTGTTTGTGTGAGGCCCGGGAACGGGAGGAATCCCGCGCTGCAGCTCGCTCTGTCCCCCTTGCCCCGGTGCCGGGGGGGCTCACAGCGGTAAGAGGCTGGAGAAGTCAGGGTTGATCCACCTGGTCCTCCGCGCTGGGCCGAAAGAGAGCCCTAGGGCAGCCTCTTCCCTTCTGGACATCTCGTGTAACCCCTTCCTACAAATGGGGAAACTGAGGCCCAGACGGGAGGCGAGGGTGGTCTGTCGACGGGAACATCCAACGGGATCCGGGTCCCTCATTTTGCAGATGAGAAAACTAAGACCTAGAGAGGGGGAAATGACTAGAGGCTGCTTTGTGTTGAATAGTTGAAGGAAGTAAGAGAAATTGTCAAAGTGGGAGGCCTGAACTTCCCTTTACCTGGAGGAGGGGGTTCGGAATAACTGATACTAAAAGTTCCTGTTTTAGAAATTTAGGGGGTGGCAGAAAATACTTTAGTTCAAGCACCCCAAAAGCCGCTTGGCGTAAACATTTCCCAGCTCGGATTTTTGAGTTAGAAGCTGTTAATATGTGTTTCCTACCTTACAAAGCCCCCACCACTTCCCTTTTTTATTTTTTATTTTGAAGCGAAAGGGTCGTTTTATTTCCAGGCTTACTACAGCCAGGATTTTATGCTGGGACAGTGAACAGACTGCAATTGTGAAAGTCTTGGTGAGATCTCCGTTAACATGTCTTATTTTTATTTCCTGTTTATTAACGTTAACCCCAAATCCTAGAATTCTAAAATACTTCCTGGATTTTTATTGGGTGGTCTCAGACTTGTGGAAGTGTTTTAATTAGAAATCGACCTCACTTTTTTGTTTTAATGAAGACAAAATCTACTCAGGTATCAAAAGCTAGTTTGCTTTTCCAGATTTGGCTTTTGTATTGAGTATAATTATCACAGAATTGACTATCCAATTGAACCAACCTTTGCCCTTGGCTAGTATGTCATTATTAAGCCAGTGGCAAAAAGACTTTACAGCTTTCCTGTCACTTTTGTTGCAGGTTGCATCCTCAGACCTTGAAGTAGTTCAACTTTACTTTCCACATTCGTTTTCATCATGATGGATACTCAGTATGTCCTCTGCAGATGGAAAAAACGTTTATGGCCAGCAAAGGTGACAAGCTGTTATTTTTTTAAATAATTTCAAGAATTAAAGATGACTTTTTGGTGACACTTAATGTCTCTATCAGCTGTTAAAAAGGGTGCTTATGATTCAGTTTAGCAAAATGATTGAGCTGTACAGTTTGCCTCCTTGAAAACATTGGCATAAAGTTCTTATTGGTAAACTTGTCCCAGACAGCTTCAGGGCACTATTTTAAAATCTTGCATTTTGCATACATTTTTAAGGGAGCTGAGACTGCTATCTGTAGGCTCAGTAAGTTAGGATTATAATTCATGAGGAAGTAGCCTTAAACAATATCTCAGGAACAGGCAGATTTTTTTTTCCTCTTCCTAGCTGTGTTTTTTATTTCATGTGACCATACTATAATCTTTGTTTTGGGGAACTGTTTATCTTCTCAAAAATGCCTTATAAATGCCTCATTTTTTTTTTCCCTTAAATTTAGGTTTTGCCCCAGACTGGACTCTCCAGACGACAGCACATTCAGGAAAGGAGAGCAGCCTTTTTAACTGTTGAAATACTGAGTCTAGATAAAAAGTTAAGTATTGCTTCTTTTCTTCCTACAGGTGTGGCTTTTGTTTAAAATCTGATAGATTAAAAAAAAACTAAAACACACACAATGTCTTTTTTTTTTAATTTAATTTTAATTTTTTTGCTAAGAATTACTAGGGAAAATAGGTATATTTTATATAGAAGGCCTTTTGTGTTATCCAATGGAACTACACTGAAGAAATCAAATAAAAATTACCCATAGATAAAACTTACCTAAATAAATGATCCTTTGCCAGTTTTGAAAGAACTATGTTCGTTTTCACAAATCTATTTTGTCTAATCCTTTGAAAGGTTTGACTCTTACAAAATGAGAAACTGCAATTTAATGTAAGTAAGAAATGTTAGCTTACAGTCTAAATCATCTGCTATTTTTTTTAATATCCATTAATGGGAAAATATAATAATGATAGCTAACATTTATATATTGCTTTAAAGTTTATAAAGTACTCTATATCCTTATTTAAGAAATAAAAATATGTTGTATTGGAATACATTTTCTTTTTATGTTCAAACAGTGTTATAGGCTGATCTTGAAACAAAACTTGAAACAAAAATAAAACCTCATTTTGTCTACAACTTGAGAGCAGTGGAAAACTGTTACTCCTTCATGAGGATAAACATCCTAGGGATAGCTTCTCAGGCTATTTCTTGTTTCAGGCTAAGCTGGGTTGCCTTTTCTGCTCTGTAAGCTCCCTAGCTTTGGAGCTGATATTTTCACCGGAGAAGAAAGAGAGCTAATTGAATACTTAGATTTCACACAACAGTTATTTCACAGAAACATTCTGATACATTGTGTGTTGGGAAGAATACTGGATTTGGAGTCAGCCTGGGTTCATATTCCAGTACTACCTCTTGCTACCTGAGAGACTTTCGAATGATTGTTAACCTCACTGGGACTTCATATCCTCCTTTATCTGTAAATAAGCTGTCTGTGAATGTCTGTGATCTCTCGGTGGCAAACCCCTGATGAACTCCAACCAATTTCCCATTTATAATTTTATTCTTCTGGAACATTTAATTGTTTCCTTGCCTTGCCTCTAACCAATTAATAACATTAAATGGTTTATACCTGTATTTTAGTTTAAAAGGCAAGAGCACCAATCCTTTCTTGTAGCTCGTATTGGGCTATAAACAGATGATTTCCTAGTTAGCATCCTTTTCAGAAACAGTGATAATATCACAAACCATTTCCATAAGGAAGTTTTAAATAAGATTTATCTTAGATAAACCAATTAGAATTTATTTGGCTCTGAAGTTATAATAGTTTCTCCTTTGTTAAAAGGTAGACTAGAAGTAAAGGTCTTTATAGCTCATTAACACCAGCTTCTGGCATTTAATTTAAAGGGATATGTATGTGTGTGTTAATTTTGATTTAAGGAAGAACATATGTTTTCCTTTTCTCTCATGTTCCATCTCTGTATCTCCCCCCCCCCCATTATTATTTGAAAATGTTCTCATGGTGATAGTGGGTAACATATGACTTCTTGTCTCTGCAGAATTAAAGTGAAAAAGGCCGAAACCAAGATTCTAGAGAAATCTCAGATAGAAGAGATTGCTGCAGAATTAAGTAAGAGGCTATATTGATGAAAATGTCATTTTAATGAAATAAGATTTCTGTATGGAAGAATTGTAAAAATTTGGCATTTAAAACAAGTTAGTCACAGTCTTGAAGAGCTAGAGTCCTTGCCCCAGCCCTCCTTCCCATGCTTTCTCTTGGAGCCCACCTTGTATTCTCCTCTAAGGAAGGAGATTGTAGGTATATCCAGTGATCAACTTCTGGGATCTCTGGGGTTGTGCATGGTTCTCTCTTTATATGTGAAGAGTGTCTTTCTCTTCTACTCTGACTACAGAAATCTAGGACAGCTGCTATGGACTGAATCTCTCCTGGTCACTGTTTTTCAGGCTGGAGAATCTACCATTGTTTTTTAAGCATTTTCAAAAAATTCTTAGTGAAAGAAACAGCATTGTTAAGATAACATTCAAATGAAAGCATGTAAGTGATAACAATAGTTTCTGAATTTGTTAAGGAAAAATTTCTTCATTTACAAATACATATATATTATATATACTGGAAGATTTCAGTACCCCCACTGAACTGTAAATCAGACAAAAGAAAGAAATTGGACTACAGGCTTAGTGTTGAAACTGGATTTTATAGATGTAGAATAATGAGCTGGACATAAAAGGGAGGAAATACATGTTTTTCAAAATACCCATAGGACATTTGTAAAAATTGATCATGTGACTCCTGGTCACAAATCTTGTAGGTTAATTTGGACAAAAAATTTTAAGCTGTATTTATGGGTTAGAGTACAATAAAAGTGAGTCAAAATATATGGCAGAGCAATATATGTTGAAGACTTACTTAGTCTCCAGTATTATTTAAACTGTAGAACATAGTATTAGGCACAGGGGTAATTCAAGAAAAAAAAAGTTCCTCACCCCCACTCCCTGTGTGAATTTAACATTTTGTGGGGTAGAAAGGTCATATACACTACTTGAGAACATATACAGCAGTAACATGCTTACTAGACAACATATATCCTGCTTTAAGCAATCCCAAGTATGAAATCAGAATTTGCACACAGACAAATAAGGGGTGATTATTCATTTTACAAAGAATTCTTTGCTGTGCTAGAATATTTAGTATTAGCTTCTTTTAAAATGGAGTTCTGTGCTAAAACTCTGTTTACACATTTTCTATGGCATAGATAAGATATACCTGCATATAATAGTAGTGATAGTTATGTTTGTCATACGTCCAGAGTTTTCATCTCTAAGGGATAGCAATGCCTAGCATATTATTCGTAACATATTTCTGGACAATTAAATATTAAAACTAGGGGAAAATATTTTGATTGATGTTTGAATCATCTTGTTAGCATAAATAGCACAGTGTCCTGTCTAAAAAAAAAAAAAAAAAAGCACAATGGCACTACTTCCAAGATAATTGTTCTTTTTTTTTTTTTTTTTTTTTTTTTTTTTTTTCTTTAAAAAAAAAATTTAAAAAAAAAAAAAAAAAAAAAAAAAAACCCAATTGCACAATTTAAAAAATATTTTTTTTTTTTTTTTTTTTTTTTTTTTTTTTTTAATGCCTTTAAAAAATGCCTTGGAAAGGACAAAATGTTACACATCCACAAAATATTTTTATCAGTTTACACAGATATTTGGAATAAATTATCATTGTCTTTTTCTATTCAGTGGGCATTAATTATTTGAACATATTTTGTGGTTATCAGTTATAGTTTAAAGGAATTTATATTTGTATCCAAGACAGGTTATTAATTTGTTTTAAAATAAGATTTGGGTATGTCAACTCTCTAAACACTTGTGCTTTTATTTATTTTTTTAATTGCATTCAGCCAGTAGTTTAAATCACGTTTTCCTATGCTTGTTAACTATCACTGTGATAGGCATCATAAAAATGTTTTTGTTTTCAATAAAAATTACAATGTCGATTATTTCACATATATTTTAGCTACCCAGGTTGAAATAAAAACTACACCTAATGAAGAACTGATTTACAGACGATCACTTAAATTCGGGTTGGATGTTTTGAATCAGAAAGCAGATGCCATTCAAGCAAACTCTTTGGGCAACAGTCTAACTACTCCCGTACTTCACAAAGTGAAACAAACAAGACCTGCACATGCTGTCTCTGAATCTGACTTGTCACCTTTTGTCTGTGAAGAAGTGGTAGGAGGGTCTGGGCCCTTTAAGAAAGAAAATGTACTACAGAGGCTGTCCAGTTCCCCCATTGAAGAAAATAAACGCAAAAAAGGGTTAAAGAGATCTGTTAGAATTTATGGTAACAAAACAGAGCCCTTGGCTTCTCCAGCTAGAAATATTTTTGGTACTCAAAAGCCACAGCATCAGAATTCTGAAATTCCTAAGTCTCGGTCCAGAACTTGGAAAAACCAGAAACAAAAGAAAGATGATTCATCACAAAACTTACAACTGAATCTTAAGAAATTTGAAATAAAGGATAGTGGCAAGAAAGGCAGGAAAAGGCCAAGGACCTCAAACAGGTATTCATCACCTTTTAATGCTAGAGAAGAAGATGATACAAATACTGAACTTGGAGAACTCAGCCCAGTTTTGTCATCTAGTAATTCCATCCATTTAATGGCTTTGGAAGAAAAGGCAAGTAGTTCTAGCCGAAAAGCATTGGACTTTTCTACCAAACGTTCCTTTGTGGAATCAGAGTGTGAAAATGAACTTGGCAAAGTGCCTTCACAGAAGTACTGCAAAGTTTTAAATGGCATTAAACAGTCATCAGTTTCCGAATGCCATTGTTTGGAGCCAGAAAAGATAGAGCTGTGCACCAATGGATCTGACACTCCCTTGGGTGTCTCTAATTGCAGCTTGGTTTGCCCAAATTATTCTGCACCTAAAACGAGAACTCTTAAGCTTCCAGATTTTGAGGACGATGAAGAAGGTAAAAACTTATAACTGGGGAAGTTTGGCTTACTTGTAATTTCAAATAGTTCATAATTACCTTAGGGAGATCTGTATTTGTGGGGCATGGTGGGTGAGTACCAGAAACTCCTAAATCCAATCCCCATTCTCATTTGCTAATGGCCATTCATTTTAGAAATTGGCACAATTCATTTTGGCCGTTAAAAGTGGCCCAGTGTCCATCAGCCTAGTGGTTAAAATGGACTAGTAAGATTCTTAATTCTTTCTTATGTTATTAGTTCAGTGGGATATGTTGCTTCTACTTTGTATTATAGTATTTTCCCAACACTTTTTTGGGGGAGGAATAAAGGAAAAGTACATTGGTATGATTTAAAAGGGGAGAGTGAAAAGATAGCAGGTTTATTGATTGTATGTTTTGAAATTAGATGTTATAGTGAATAGTTATTATATTGCAATTAATCTTATTTGGAATTTCTCCTTTCCCTTGTCATTGGTAAATGTGACTTCTTTTTTTTTTTTTTTCACATCAACTAAGCATAACAGGAACCTGAGGAGTGATTTACCCACTTCTTAAAAGGTGATTATTCTTGAATAGTAGATTCAAAAAGCTTGTTCAGGTATGGGTTAAATTCTGTGATACTGTGACTGCTTGGTTTGTTAAGCATCCTGGACTTGAAGCTTATGATAACATCTGACTATATAGTTAAGTATTTTAGGAGAGAGAAAAAAATCACATTTAATAATTTTTATCTTTGTTGAACTATTTATAAATATACTAAAATGGGCCTCATTTTTCTCATCTGTAAAATGAAGGGCTTAGACTAGGTGATTAGGAGCTATGAAATCTGAATTTTTAATCTTAATTATTCCACTCGATCTGGGTGACTTTGCGAAGTCCCCTTCTTTTTGTCCCTTTGGGCAAAAGCCCTCTGGGCTTCCGATTTCTTCTCTTTAAAAATAAGGGAGTAAGACTAGGGGATCAAGCTCTCTTTTAGCTCTAAATCCTATGATTAGGGAAGAGATGAGCCAAGGAGTATAAGGAAGCCAGTAGTATGGAGATTTTAAAAAGTAGAGCTTTTTTATAGTAACTTATGGACTGGGAAACATTGGCTGGATACTGATATTTGGCAGGTGTTGGTCTAGAACATTGGTGTCAAATTCATAGAGAAATGGAAGCTGTGAACCTATCAGGATCCCTGCAAGTTGCATACTGACTTAAAAAAATTTAATGCTATCTGTGTTTTATTGTATTTTTGTTTATTTTGTTAGCTATTTCCCAGTTACATTTTAATCTGGTTGGGGCAGCACTCAGGGCTTTGTATTTGACACCTCTGATCCAGGTAATCCACTTCCAAATTGAAGGGATTCCTTCTCTTTTCATTCACTGCACCACTCTGAAGAACAGAGCCACGATATCATGGCCCTACAGTTGAATATTGTTGTATAGCTTTGGAGCTTGGTCTATCACATTTGGAGCCAGGAGATCATAGATTTAGATCTAGAAGGGACTTCAAAGGCCCTCTATTCTATCTCTTACATTATACAGGGGAAAATGAAGCCCAGGGTAATTGTGACTTGCCCAAGGTCACACAGATCGAAAGTATCAGAGGTGAAATTTGAACCCAAGTCCTCTGACTCTGGAATCATGTCTTTTTCACTGTAGCAAAGAATGCCAGAGATAATGTGTAAATAAAGCAAATCTAGATCAAGGTCATTTTCTCACATATATAATTACAAGCATGTCCTACCTAAAGGTCATGCATTGATTCCTGGAAAATAGTTCTTTAAGAGAAACGAACTCAAAGGACAATTAGTTTTATAGCATAGTGATGCTTTCCTGGATGACCAAAATTCAGACTAGACATCTGAGACTAATTGGGCTGTGTGGTTTGGGCGTACTTGGATACAATAAATAGACCTGAGGAAAGGAGACCTGATAGATGAAGTTATCAGAGGCACCTATGAGATTTATGGCTAGCGGCCAACAGAATTGGGGGGGAGGGGGAAGAGACTGAATCAAGGTTAAGAAACTGGGAAAAGGAAATGTCTTTTCATCCCTGGGAATTCCTTCAGTTAAGATTAGCTATGATGAAAAATGTCAGATGAATTTGAACGTTTTTTGGGGCAGTCTCCCTTCCCAGAAAATGTTTCCCACCTCTGGGGAAGGTTTCTCAGTCTCAGAGGAAAGAACAATAGGAAAAGGGATGTCGCACAGTAGAAGGCAGAAAGCAGTGTCTGCAGCCAGGGAACTTGGGTACAAATATTGCCTCTGACACTCGCCTATCACATCCTGAGGCCTCAGTTTCAGCGGTAAAATGAGGTGTTAGGATTTGATGATCTGGTCCCTTCCATATTGATGTCTGTGGTCCTTTGAAAAGTATTGAACCCTTGAGTCTTGTGTTAAAGGGAGTAGATTATCAATTAGAGCTAAAGCTTGAGGAGTTCAGAAGCCCAGTTCCCCTTTCCTCCTACTTTGAGACTTGGAGTGGCCAGTGACTTTGAATTTGTGGGTGTGAGACTACTACAAAGTTTGTAAAAACCTCAAGATTTTTCTGTTTCACATAGTAATAGGTAAAGCAATTCATCTGATACTTTTTTTGTTATGAGTGGAGCTAGTACAAATGAAAACATGGCTAAATGGCTAAAATACTGAACATCTCTGTTGTTTTAGTGTTTTAGCAGACCAAATGAAGAACAAAGGTTCAAATTGAGTCTTCACACTGAGCTAGGAATTAGTTGACAAAGGTATTTAGGAAAAACACTAGGACTAGATATATCAAGGAGTAGAAGTCATATGTATAGAGTTAGGGTGCATGATATGGATCAAGTTTGTGGGTAGTTTAGGCCTTGGTTAGAATATATACTTATGAAATAATACTAGCATAGGCATTTTGTGTAAGAGGTGTCTCTCTAGATTACTAATGACTATTGATTTATATGCTGCGGCTTTATAATGAATAGAACATGCTGGTCTTAGGAAGTTCAAATTCCATATCAGATACTAGCTTTGTGATCATAGTCAAATCATTTAAGCATTCTGAACACAATTTCCTTTGCTGCTGTTTAGATATTTTCAACTGGATGCCTTGTAGACAACTCATGTACAAAAGGAGGGGACTCATTGTTTCCCCTCCAAATCCATCCCACTTCTGAACTTTTGTATTGCTGCTGAAGGCATCAGCATCCTTCTAATAACCTGGGTTCAGAACCTGTGTAGTTTTCAACTTCTTACTCTTACTCACCTCACATTATTAAATCTTGTAATTTCTTTCTTCACAGGATCTTTTACACATGACCTTTTTTCCAGTTATGTGACTACAATCCTAATTATAGCCTTCCTCACTGTTTTTTTAATTGCATTTTATTTTTTTAAATAAGTTTTTTATTTTCAAAATATATGCAAAGATGATTTTCAACGTTCACCCTTGCAAAATCTTGTGTTCCAAATTTTTCTCTTTCCCTTCTCCCCACCCCTTCCCCTAGACTGCAAGTAATCCAATGTATATTGAACATATACAATTCTTCTATACATATTTCCACATTTATCCTCTCTTCTCTCTTGAACTATTCCAATAGTCTCCTTTGTTTTATGAGTATAGAGAATTCCTAGGTAAGAAAACTCCTTCCATCAGTGTCAGCATTTGCTACTTAGAGTCTTAGAATGTTGCTTAAAACACTGAAAAGTTGTCCAGATCGCAGCTAGGATATGTCGAAAGAGGAATTTGAACACAGGTTTTACTGGTTACAGGATCAAATATACGTTCTTTATAATTTAATTATTGGCCCATAATTGGTCTTTTATAAAGGCTTGTTGATTCACAACCTGGGCCTTTCTTGCCTTTCAAGGCCACTTATTCCTTCATCTTCCTTGTTTGTTATACAGTTTGATGTTGCACTTCCTGTTCTGTGCACTAGTAGTTTCTTCAGCCTAGAATGCCATCCTTCCTCACTTTTACCTTCAGTACACACAATGGAATATAGATAAGTGCAACTTTTCTCCCTCCATAGTCAATAAGCAAATGTCTACCATGTGCTGAACAGTAGGGACCCGGAGAAAGCAAGGCCCTGTCCTGAAGTAGGAGAGACAGTGTGCTTTTAATGGTTATTATAAATTGTACTTGATTATAAGTCAAGTACAAGATAACACTTGGCAGTAGCATGAAAGACCTAATATGGAAGGTGGAGCTTGAATATTAAAACATGGGATTTTGAGAAACAGGTAATTAGTTTTAGGCATGGAGATGGGATTGGAGGGAATTAGCATTTATTAAGCATCTACTTTGTGCTAGGTACCGGACTTTTACAAATATTATTTCATTGGATCCTCACTGCAACTCTGGGAAGTAGGTGCTATTATTCTCATTTTACAGATAAGGAAACAGGCAAAAAGTGAACTTTTTCAGGGTCACACAACTATTGAGTGTCTAAGGCTAAATTTTAACTCAGGTCTTTGGGGGTCCATGTCCAATGCTCTGTTTCACCATTGAGCTGCCTTTATATGGGTGATGGACTGTCCTGTATGTGAGGAATGACAAGAGAAATTTGACTGCACAGTAGAATATGTAGAGTGAGGAGTGTGTAATAAAGTGTGTAATAAAGCCTGAAAGGCAGGATGGGGCCAGGTTAAGAATAGCTTAAAGTGTCAGGGAGGCTATAGAGAAGTGATAGAGTTTTGAGTGTATGTGTATGGAGAGAAGGGGAAGTATGATATGGTCAGATCTATGCATTAGAAAAAATCACTTGGATAACTTTCTGGAGGATGGAGTGACTTGGGAATAAATTTTAGGCAGGGAGACCTCCTGCAATAAAGAAGCAATGATGGTCTAAGTTGGAGTGGAGAGAAGGAAGCATGTGGAGATAGAAATGATAGCATTTGGCAACTGACTAAATATGCAGGGTTGAGCAGGAAGAACTGAAGATGGCACCATAGTTGTGAACTTGGGTGAACGAAAGGAAGATGATGTTCTTGAACACAATAAGAAAGTTTGGAAGAGAAGGATGAGTTTGGGGAAAAATACGAGTTCTGTTTTGGATGTGTTGAGACATTCCCTTCTAGCTGTTCACTAGGTGATTGATATAGGATTGGTTAGATCTAGAACAGCATACATAGTTAGCATGTATCCATGCTATACTACTAATAATAACCAGAAATACTAATAATACCTTGTTGACATAGAAATATATACCACCCAGGGCTGTTGGAAAGCTCAGTTATCATGTCTAGGAAATGTTTTGCAATTTACAAACTTCATTTGTGGTTGTTAGGATTTTAATACCTAAAACAACCTTTTGTTAAGCATAGTGTAAGCCATAAAATATTGACTTTTTTTTAAACTATATTTCATCTTGTTTGAATCTGAGAGTAATAGTTCATAATATATGTAATACTTTAAGGTTCAGAAAACATTTTCCCTACAAAACATGAAATCAGTAATGTAAGTATGATTTTCCTGTCTTAGAGATGAAGAAACTGAAGCTCAGAGGAAGTGAAGTGATTTACCAGTGGTCATTTGGCTAGTAAAGTTTGAGGTAGGAGTCTTCTGGCTCCCAGTTCAATGCATTCCCATGATGTCATGCTGCTGATACTGCAGTGGAGAACCTTTCCTTTTTCATGGGTCAGTAAATATTTTCTTAGGTGGTGTAGTAGATAAATTGTCAAGCCTGGAATCAGAAAGACTCACCTTTCTGAATTCAAATCTGACCTCAAACACTTACTAGCTGTGTGACCCCGGACAAGTCATTTCATTCTGTTTGTCTTAGTTTCCTCATCTGTAAAATGAGATGGAGAAGGAAATACCAAACCACTCCAATATCTATGGCAAGAAAACCTCAAATGGGGTCATGAAAAATTGAACACAACTGAAATGACTCAACTCATCTTTAAAAATATGCCTTTTAGGATAGCAAAGTAAAATCGTAATCTAACTTTATTTATAGAACTTCAATCTTCTGAACAGTCATGGGAGTTTAGTATTGTTAATACCACTGTGGTAGACGAAGAGGAGGAAGATGAAGAACTTCCAAGTATACTTTCACGCCCTGGTAAGAAATAATTAAATCAAATGAAAATGAGAGCATGGGAAGTGGGTTGGGTGATGGTATAAAACTATTTCTAACACCTTGACCTAAGGTAGGTACCTATTGTTAATTTGTTCCCCCTAGCAGCATCCTAAGAACTGTAAAAGATCTTGAAAGGTTATTTAGCTGTTTACTGAATGTCATATAGAAATGCAGTTAGGTTTTCATTTCCTAATAACTGTTTATTGTCTTTTAAGAATCTCTAGGGAAGAAATTCTACAGTCATCCTATGGTTCATTCAACCTTTGGTCTTAGGATTTGTTCTTTATATGTAACTTAAGTCTGTTGTTCTTTAGCTTATACCCAAAAGAAATCTATCCTCACTGACAGAGAAAAATGACAAAAAGAAGCCAGACACCTAGAGAGATGAGCTCATCAAGCCAAGAGGGAGTTAACTAGCTGAGAGTATAATCCAGGTCACTAAGCACAAGAAACAAACAGAACCACGTTCTCTGAACGATTTGTTGGTAGTTGTTTGGTTTCATTTACTGACAGTGGTTTAATAATTAATTTAAAAAATTTATTGGTATTATTTGTTTTTTATAGCACCTTATTTTCAGAATATATTCCTCTCCTTTTCTTTCCATCTTTTCTTACAAAGAATTTTTAAAGGGAGAAAAAAAGCAGTTCAGCAAAGCTAGCCAGCCCATTACCTGAGCTAAGCAATATATGTAGTATTTCTCTGTAGGGTCCCTCCCATCTCTGAAAAAGGAGGGAAGTGTATTTTTTTTATCTTTTTCCTGGGGCAGGCTTAATCATTTTCATTACACTAGATTCAGTTTAATTTTTTTGCCTCTTCTATTTACCTTGTAATTTTACCTACTATGTTTTAAATGGCCTGAAGGAATAGTATGTGACATAAACCACTTTAGCTTTCAATTAAAAAAAATTTTTTTAATCATACTTTTGTTTAATACCTTTAGACAAATATCTGATAATTTTTCTTGTATTTCTTTATGCTTCAGAGCCATGTTCCATAGAAGCTGGAATGTTAGTCTGGTGTAAATATCAAAAATATCCCTATTGGCCAGCAGTGGTAAGAATAATCATATTTGTCTTCTGGATATAAAATATAATAAAACTTCATTAATTTGAGCTCCATTCTTCTGAAAATTATGCTAACCTGTCCTGATTTGTATAAAAGTTTACTTTTGTAGTATCTCTTATTGATGATTTTATAAGCAACTTGTAAATAGGAATACAAGGAGACATTTAACTGGCTGAATCTAATCCTCGATTCTTTGTTTGTATCGATTAAAGCGAGCCTAGCAGAATTTTGCTTGCCTTGAAAAAACTTTAACAAAACTGAACCTTATTTAATAGTGCATAATTTCAACTGGATTTTCTCCCAGTTGATCCCAGTTAGCTTTTATATGACATGAGTTGAGTTAATGTGCTTGTCAGTTAATTCATCTTTGATCTTAGTTGAATCAAGCATAGAATTAGTATCTTTTACTGTATGTTTGAACTTCTGCCATTTATCCCCCTTTTTCCTCCCACCCTTAGTTGTTTTGGGGCTCATAGTGATTTTTGCTGTCTTCAAATGCTTTTAAAATTTTGAAGAGTTGGTTTCAAAATTTTCTTTTTCTTCTGATCCTTAATCATTCTTTGGAATAATTAAATGAATTCTGTAGTAAAAATGAATTGTGGAACCAGGATTCTAGACCCACTACTCTGTTGTGCTCCTAGATTTCAATATTACTGCAAAGGGCTCTGGGTAGGTGAAATATTTGACTCTGAAGAACTAGGCTTTTTACCTTTAGGCAGAGCAATGTAAAGCACTGGCTCTGATGAATTTTCCTGTTAAAATGTTATGCTTTACCTAGAGAGTGTCAGACCCCATAGTCTGGTGAACCCTACATTGGTCAGCGAACCTGACTCACTCAGCTTTGTATAGCTTTTCATGTATCTCCTCTTTTTGTTTCACCCTCAGTTATTTTTTTGTCTTCCCAAAGAGCTTTAGTTTAGCCTTGTGCAGTTCAAGGAGAACCTTCTTCATAGCACAAGACACTGTCTTTGCTGACGGCTGCTTTACCTTGTTGCTTTCAAAATACAGCAGTGCCTTGATTAAACAAGAACTCATAGTTAATTCTTCAAAATAATAAAAATTTACTCCCTAGAAAATTTAGTTCTGTTAAGAGCCAAGGGGAAAAAAAAATACTTGAAACTGTTGTTCTCTGTGGCCAAAAGAACAATAGGAAAATAGAGAGAGAAGGGAAAAATCTAATGTAGCTATTAAGATAGATTATTAAGATTATAACTGATTAATATGGCATGAAATCAGGAAGATTTCAGGGTATAAAGCTAATTGTGAAGCAAGTGAAATTTGTTTTTTGACATTTGGCATTTTTTCAGCACTCTCTCTTTACCAGGCATCTTACTTTGATGGTTTTTCCAATTTATCTTATTTCCCTCATATATATATCTTGTTTATATTTCATTGTTTTCATGTTGTCTATCCCCATTAGACTGTGAGCTTATGAGAGTAGGGATAACCTTTTGCTTTTCTTTATTATCATCAGTGCTTTGGATGGCATGTAGTGGCTACTTATCCTTTATTGATTATTGACTTTGATAGATTGTGACCTTGTTTCACATGAGCCCTTTCTCCACTGACTTGAATTCATTCAAATGTCTTATCCTGTGTGATTTTTGGCCAAGAATCTTCCATGGTAGAAATTGTGGAGGCTTTCCTCTGGTTCTTTTATTATGTGGGAAATATTGGTGCAAAACTCAGACTGTCCATCTGTGATCCCTTCCTCTTGTACAAACCAGATCTTTCCTTGGTCTTAGAAGTTGCTAAGAATACCAGACATCTAGTCCTGACTTAGAATGCCCAAGATCCCCTACTGTGAAGGACTAAAAAGTCTATGCTCCTGGGCAAGTTTCAAGCTTTTTAAACATCCTCTTTTTACTAGAACTAGCTGTATTCCATCTCATTTCCACAAAGGCCTGCTTAAAGACTGGCCATCTGATCTAACTGGAATGCTTTGTTAATGGCTAATGTGTTATTCTTGACATTTACATTTATCAGCCTTCAATACTTTAGCATGAGGGAATGAGTAATAGGGGAATTTCAGACTAGTTGAAGATATTTTAGGGAGATGGGGAGCTGCATTTATGAATACATGAGGCCAGTCTTAGGAGTTGTACTAAGCATTTATCTCTTTAATTAGAGAAAAAATGTATTCATTTCAAATGTAGTTTTACTAACTATGTGGATGAGATTATTATTACTATATATAATATATCTGGTCATATTTTCTTTTGTCACAGTTGTCTTCCATAAAGTTCAGTGGCATAATATAGAAAAAGCTTATATAATTTTCTAAAAATAAAAGCATCTTTTTTTTTCTTGAATTTTTCTATAGGTAAAAAGTATAAAGCGGAAGGATAAGAAAGCAAGTGTATTATATATTGAAGAAAATATGAATCCAGAAAAGAGAGGGTAAAAATAATAATGGCTTTTGGAAGCTGTCACCTGAAGGGACATCTTTTGAAAAATCTTGGGGATCTTAAATGCTTTCTATGTGCATGTTGCTACAGGGATTATACTACTGACTAATAAGAATGAGTTTTGGCCTATGTGTAAAAATCTGGTCATTTGAAGATAAGACTGCAAATGGACCAATTTTTCTAATTTTACAATGGCCAAACACTCCCCACCTGGGTGTGAAAAACCATTTTGAGATACTCAAAACCAACCAAATTGCCAATACATTTTGAAAGATTATTTGTGATGCAGTTGGGCTCAGCATTAAGTTTGGAGGCATAAGCTCTAGGTTGTGCTCAGGCACTGTCATCTGACCTCTGGGAGCCCCTGTTCTCATTTGCATAATGGGGCACTGATCCTTGTGAATCATGATTCACATTGATGAGACCCATTTCTCACATAAACCAGAGATTATCCAGCTGCTTATTATCCAAGCTGCTAGGTCTTATGCTCTTTCCATCGTATTAGTTTGCTTCTTTCGTTATATGGCTAGAGTAAAATCTTTGACATCTGTATAAATGTGAGACTTTGATGAAAATGAGATATTATATATAAAGTGGTCTCTATCAATGTCACTTTTGATTATTACTACTTTTAATAATATGGTTATTTTAATTAGATAACTAAGAAAATAAAGGCAACAATGAAGCTGTTAATAACTAATTTGTGGACCATCAGGATTTTAAAAAACTTTGCTTTGATGACTCTTTTAAGACATAAAACCCAGATTTATTCTACTGAACTCCTCAGCCGTCTCACAATATTGTAGTTCATCTCTTCTAAAAGGAGTGTTCTTGTTCTAACTTAAATAGTACCAGTTCAGTAAATACTAAAAACCAAAAGTACTTTTTACAGTATGAGATAATAGCAAGAAGATAAATATTTTTTTCAAGCCACAATATAAATGATGTGGAATTTTTATGATCCCTTATTGGTTAGGTAATTTTGTTGGTTGTATTTGAATGAACTTGATATTGGGGGCCTGGATCTGGTTCAGGCTGCCATTAAAGACTCCTCCCTCTTAATAATCACTAGAGCTGATACTTTGTAAATTGGGTTCTTATTCCAAAAGCAGTCTCCATTAAGAACACAAGGTTGAGAAGAGAAGGGGATTCGGGGATGGAGAAAGAAAAAAAGAAAATAACTTTTGTGAAATAAACTGAATGTTATTTAAAAAAAAAAAAAAAAAAAGACCTCAAGCTGTTTAATGTTAGTAGAAGGAGAAAAATACTATCTTACTTATTTAGTTTGCCTGACAATTCATTCCTGTAACTTTCTTGTGCCTTTGTATCCTCAAGGTTTACAGTGTGTCTTAGACGATTAAAGCACTTTGATTGTGAAGAAAAGCAGGAACTTATGGTAAGTGGGGATAAAGATTTTACTGTTGGTTCCTTAAAACTTTATGCCTTCTAAAAAACATATTGCTTAAAAGAGGCAACTCTAGAAGTTAGTTTTTCTGTAGATGAGCTACTACAATTTCTAATGTAGATGTGAGACCCCAAGGTCTCATCTTCAATAAATTGGAAAGGTTGACAAGATCCTTCTTCAGGGGTAGTGTTAAGGGTAGGTCTTTTTTTCTTATATCAAGTCAAAATGAATCTGGCCCTTTCATTTTATAGTTGAGGAAACATGCTCAGGGAGACTAGATAAGCCCAAACTCATACCAGAGCAAAATTTAGAGCCCGTGTGTCTAGCCTCTAATGATTTTCCCACTGCATCACTCAGCTTTTCCTTAATTAAGCTAAAGATATTGATTTCCCCTATGACTATCATTCAGCCTGTTGCGGTCCACAATCTGTTCATTGATGTCATTTTTGTCATTTTCATCCTTGACCCCTTTCAGATTATGTAACCTCAGTCAGAATTTCCTTTTCTGATATTGCAGTCTTAACTTCCAAATTTTTTTTAAAGGAGCTCGTACCTACACACTGGCGATAGAATTTCATGTGCCAAGTACTAATTCATTTAATCAAATACTTGCAAATCTTGATTTAAGAATTTATTGATCTTTTGGTTTGACTTTTCCCTCCCCAGACTTTTTCTCAATAAACATACTTAAAAATAGACATTTGTGTAGAATGGTCTTCAATGACTCTCCAGTTGCGGGAGTAGAGAGGAAATTAACCTCTTTTCAAATCTGAACTTTTAATAGGTATATAGAAAAGACCATTCGTTTTCATAACATAAAAGTAACTTCTAAGATAATGGAACAATCCTTTGTACTCCAGTGCTTCATTGTGGCACTGAGGTCTGTAGGCAATGGTGTCTCCTATCAATCTATGAAGCCTTTTTTAACTTTGTAACTTTTATAGGACTACCTAGTTAAATGCAGAGAAACTTGGGACCAGAAGGTTGGCCACCAAGATTAACTAAATGTGTTTAGCCAGAACAGCTTGAGAAACCATGTACTAAAGTAGCGAAGGGTGTTTGGTATGTGTATATAAAGAGTGTCCACAATAGTAAAAATTTCAGCTCTTGAATATATGTTTTGACCTTATTACTTAAAAATACATCTATACACCCAAGACATAAGTTTTTCTTTGTTTTTCTTCCTGTTCTTTTATTTTCTCCCTGGTCACTGTTTAAGGAGCCATAGATCTAATTGTGGAATAAAGATTCTACACCTTTCTTACTTTGTTGTACTCCTGGAGAACTTGACCTTGCTTTAAACAGCGATAGGTAGATTAGAAACTACTATCCTGAAGTACTATGAGAAAATGTCTTCTCATGGGCAACTTTTGCCATATCTAAACAGAATGATGGAAAGCATCTGCTTAATTTGCTATAATCAATTATCCATTAACATTCAGTCTTTTCCCCAGAATGTTCTATTCCACCCCACCTTGGTTGCTGAGCCTCACTAGCTCTACTTTGTATCTTTTCATTAATCTAACTTTTTACCACTCTGGTTTATTTATTTTTTGGTCTTCTGAAAATATGCTTGTTCCAACTCATGAGGTTTTGAACAACACTACAAGCTGGCATTCTGCATCTGTATTTGAATGCTTCTCCCCTTAAAAACTCTTAAGAACAAGTTTTTGTGACTTGACCCAGCAAAAGAAAATATGAAGTTCACACTAAACTACTTCATTGTAATCAACTATGATATTAAATGGGGCAAATAGTTGGTTATCTGGGAATGCTAAATAACAATATTAGACACAGTTTGAAAGTGGTAGTGTAAATTATACAGCTTTTTCACACCATCATTATTAATGTTGAAGCATTTCTTTGTTAAATGAATAAAAAATAAATAATATGTTGTTCTTAATTCCCACTGTTTTATCCTGAGTGTTTAAGGTAATGTAATGTGGAAACTGATTCTTCAAAGTTCTATTTATTTTTCCAGGTCTTTGTGTCTCTGCAATGTACAGTACAATATTTCTCCTCCACACTAAATTCAGTAAGCATTGAGCTTCAGTAGGAATAGACTGTGGCAAATGCTTCTAGAAATCCATACCGTAACGGGGCCCTTTTCTTCAGCCCTTGTGAATTGTCTGCAGCCCAGCTCTACTCTGTACAGCTCTGGTGTCTGCTACTTAATGTGCCAAAGCTTAAATGATTAACCCCTTTTTCTTGAGGCTGCAAGCTCTGCTTTTATCTACCAACAGCTGCTCAGAAAGATGAGCTTTAATTGCATATAACCTTAAAAGAAAGCTGTCTGAAGTTAGGTGAATTGTGAAAGGAAGGTTGTTGATGGAAACGGAAGCTTGCAGAGCAGCTTGGTCAGGCTGGTAATTGATCTCAGTTCACTGAGGCCCTTTACCAAGTTGGGACAAGCAAGGATGCTGGAGGAGTATGGGAGGGGGTTAATGTGCCCTTGCAGAGGACTTCTTTCCTTAAAGATTTGCAAAAGCTATCGTTTACTGAAGCAGCCTTTACGAGGCATAAAGCTGTGTTTCTCTGTTGGAAGATGAAATTGGAAAGGAATTCCCCACTTGCTGAATAAGCTTTTCCAGCTTTTCTTCTACTTTTCACTTCATACATACCAAATGTTTATTGTGTTTTATTCAGATACTCAGCCACTTGTGGACTTTATTAATGCTAAACTGATGGATTTTGATTACAGGATAAAGCCAAGGAGGATTACAGTCAGGCTGTTGACTGGTGTATCATGCTGATTTCTGACTACAGAATTCGAATCGGTAAGCGAGGGAACTCAGTGTTATTAGTAAAATTAAAGTATCAAAGCCTTTAAAATTTGTTAATATTAATCCATAGAGAGTAGGACAGAAGGAAATGAGCTCTGAGGTATGTTTAAATTCATTTATCTTAGAGAAAAGAAGAGACTTATCCTTAGAATTGAGGGTTATTTAGGGAGGGAGAGATTGTAGAGTTCCTTTTCTTAAAAATCATTAAGAACAAAATAGGTCTTCGTCTCTCTCTTAGCTGAAGCTGCCTAAATCCAGGGAATTAAATTTTATGATTCCCTACAGTTCTATTTTTCTTATCTGAGCAGTTCTTCATTTTCCAAAGCATTTGAAGAGGTATGGGGCCCACTCTCCTGTGTCTCCAGGGTAACTGGAATTTCACTATGTGGTGTATTCATGGGCCCTATGGCTTGAGGTAAATGGACAGGGATGAACATTAGTAGCATAAATTCCCATTTGAAAAAAAAAAAAAAAAGGGAAGAGTGGTTTAAACAAAAGGCTACTTTCTCCTTGAAGTCTCCACAAGGAGGATGTTTGAATCCAAGCTTTGCTTTATCTGTTCACCTCTAGGGAGACTTACACTTGGAAAAAATATTAAATATTGCTTTGAATAGCCCAGACCCAAAATAATAGTGTTTTCCATTACAGCCTTCTCATTTAAGGCTGGACAAAGGCTGACTGGGTCAATCTTAGAATAGCAGAGCCCAAATACTAGATATTTTGATGTTGAAAAGAATGCTTCGTAAGTGTGACTAGCTTTTTGCATTTCTTTTGTGTAGGTTGTGGTTCTTTTGTAGGATCTTTCCTGGAATATTACTCTGCTGATATTAGTAAGTACAACTAAGTTCATCCTTCAAAAACACAAAAGTAATGACATCCACTGAACTCTTTTAGAGAGGAAGAAGACAACACAGCAGGGGTTCTTGCTGGTTCTCCTGCAGTCTACTCAGGGTAAATTGGCCTCTGGGACTGAGTTTGAATTTGGTGCCCTCAGGGCAGTTTCAAATTCAGCTCAGGTTGGGAGCTTGGAGCTGGGGAGGCTTCCCCCTAGATTCCTATAGAAGCCTTGAGCTACCCAGAGCTGGAGGGGAGCACCAGCCCTATCATGTTTCTTTAGGTCCCTTGCTCATAGGCTTGAGGTAGGAAACACTCAATGTACTCTAGTGGTCAATGCTGACACTGTTCATAGAAAAATCTCTGCTGATAACAAAGGTTCGGAAATGCTTCACTGTTACACAGATTTAGATTGGGGGCTATTATAAAGCATAATTCAATTACATAAATTTTATCACTTTGACAGGCTGATTTGTTGATATCCATTCTCCCTGCCATGAAAGGAGTTAAGATTAATTTACTTGTCTGAAAAGTTGGGGAACCTTTTTCCTACTCCCTTGAAGTTAATTTGGCAATGTGAAAAGGATGAAGAATCGGGAATTCTGTCAAGAGAAGAGTTCTTCATTAAATGCAGTGCTTTGCTCTGTTAATTGCCTCACTGAAGTTAGCCAGACCCTCTGGGGGCATGACTTCCCTATTGCCATGAGAATATTTGTTGGATCAGAGCCAGCTGGCTCCAGTTCCCTGAGTGCCTAGACCCCTCCCTAGAGGGGAACTCTGTTCATGGGCAGGGAAAAATCAGTTTCTCTGGTCATCATTCATCCAGAGCTGAGTTCAGAAAAAAAGCCCAAACCAAAAATATTGGGCATCCTTAGACAGGAGGGGAGTGGGGAAAGAGAATATGGAAAAAAGCTATACATTTTAAAAAGCAAAGCTTATAAGAGGCCAGCCCTTTAGTTGATTAGCCGAGATACCCAAGTTCTTGCTGGTTTACAAAAGTCTGTACTGAAGTCTAGCAGCTTTGTATGCTGAATCTTCCTTCCCTGGCACTGAGCCAGCATTTATTAGCGGTGTGATTGTGAGCAAGTCACTTAATTTCAGTTTCCTCATCTAAATAATGAAATATGACCTGTACTCCTTATCAGATGTAGTTATAAGGAAAGTCATACCTAATCTAAAGGTAGGGATAGAAAGGTGAATAGTATCTTGTATGGAGGGACCACCCAACTGCTCTGCTGCCCTGCATGTAGGAGAAGCAGTATTGGGGCTCCAATCCAATTCATATCTAGACTATACAGAGTAAAAAAACTCATTAAAATAGCCTCCCTATCAGATGTGAAGTCTTCCCTTCTTTGTGAAAAATCTAGAATCTCAGTATATTTACAAAATCTTGCTTATTTCTTGGAGCAAAAGCTAGGGTTTATTTCCTGAATGTGTCTTTGTTTTGCTTGGTAAACTATTTTACTTTATTAAAGGTTGTCCAGTGAGGAAAGCAATTCAGCAAGCACCTATAAAAACAGTGTTTCCCATACTGAACAAGGAAGAGCCTGATGGTGGTCTGTCTGATACATCCTTAAACAAGAAGCAACCTTTCAGGAAAGTCCTTCCAGACCGAAGGAGGGCTGCCAGAGACAAAGCCAATGAGAAATTAGTGGAATACATAGTGAATGAAAAGGGGGCAGAGAACCATCTCTTGGCTATTTTAAAAAGCCGGAAAGAATCCAGGTGGCTGAAAGAATTTTTGAATTCAAGTCAGTACATGACGTGTGTTGAAACATACCTTGAGGATGATGAGCAGTTGTACCTTGTGGTGAAATATTTACAAGAAGTCTATCAAGAAATAGACAGCAAAATGCTGATGCTAATAAATGGCGATGGAATAAAATTTATTCTGGATGTTCTTTTGCCTGAAGTAAGTTTGCTGACTTTATCAGATTCTGATTTTTTGGCTTGGGGTTCTCCTGCCCGTTGGCCCAGCAAGATCCCCTACTCCAAGGATTAAGTGATGATTGAGCTGAAGAGTTTAAGTGCTGTACCATTTTGCTCAGCACAGCAGTCTGAAGGTTCTTTATGTAGAAACTGAAATATGTTTGAAAATACATTTTAATTAAGTAGGCACTGCTGAGCTGTCCCCGCAGTCTTACCCAAAAAGCTTATACGTATAACTTAGAATGCTGGCAGCATGGAACATCTATTTTGGAGATTGTAAATCAGTTTTCTAATGATTAGAACCTGTTTTCTCTTTAGTGCCATCAGAAACCTTCACCATGTAAGTGGGTTTTCACTGTTATATAAAATATCTTAGCCATTTTGCAACTGATGACTGAATAACTATCCAATTTATAATTAAAAATGTTTTCTTAATGACAGTAAGACAGGCATTCTTGTGCATGTTCTTACTGCCTGTTGGATAGGGGAGCATAAGAGTCAGATTGAGGGAGATGATATTCCAGTTGTCTTCATGCCTAGTGGGACCTCATCTAGAATGTTATAACCAGTTCTGGAGGGAACTGGGAACCATATCATGCAAAAATTGATTGAAAGAACTAAGAAATTTGGCTTGGAGAAAAAGAATACTGTGGGGAAATACCTGTCTTCAAGTATTTTCAAGCCGTTCTGGAAAAAAAAAATTTTTTTTTTTGACTCATTCTTCTTGGCTTCATATGGCAGAATCAGAAACAATATGTGGAGATTACAGAGATGTTTCATTTCAATATAAGGGAAAACTTAATAAAAATTAAAATGGCCTAAATAAAAATGAGCTGCCTTGTCAGTGGTATTGTTCAGAAAGGGCCTAGAGGGGCTTTTACCAAGAATGTTCTTAGAAGGATTCCTGCTAAGTAATGAGTTGGACAAGGAGATCTTTAGATCCCCTTCCACCCTGAAAATTTGGGAATGATCAGAATGATATTAGGTACTTCTTAATGTGGATTCCTTATTTAAAGATAAAATAAAGTTTCCATAGAAACATTTTAATGTTCAATCAACTAATTGTCTACCAAACTTAATCAAAATAACATTGGTTAATTGGGTACACAGTGATGTTTCCCCTCTACCATTAAGTGTGATGAAATATTATGTTTTACAGGCAATCATTTATGCAATAGCTGCAATTGATGAAATAGACTACCAGACAGCTGAAGAAAAATATATAAAAGGACCATCTGTGAGCAAAAGGTATGAAGCTGGTAACATTTCCCGGCCATTTACAGGCATCTC
Organism: Myrmecobius fasciatus; assembly: GCA_023553655.1. NCBI lineage: Eukaryota > Metazoa > Chordata > Mammalia > Dasyuromorphia > Myrmecobiidae > Myrmecobius > Myrmecobius fasciatus. The sequence continues at coordinate 194,891 of JAJPUD010004485.1, forward strand.
CAGATTCTTTGTTTCTAGTGTTCTCTTCCTCTATTCATTAAAGGACAAGCATGCCTCAACAAATATTTCACTTAAGATCCTTAATCTGTTGTAACCACCAGTTGCCCAATATGAAAATCAGATAGTTGTTATCTGAGCTTGTGCTTGAAATTTGGCAGCCTTGAAGCTTCCCTAACAGTTGGTTTACTTTCTGTGTAGATTATTATATTGTTGCCAACTTCCCCTTCCTCTGACACTAAAGGCAATTTATTTTGTGAATTTAAAGAAGAGGTCAGTATGGAATAGGATAGAAAAAGCTGCTCTTCAGAATAAGAAGGAATTTATTTTAAGTTTACATTATTTGTGGTGTTAAAACTGTAATCCAAATGTCTGATTCCTAAAATGGATTATGTGACTTGAAAAATAAAAATCATCATAAGGTTAAGAATCTTTAAAAAAAAAAAAGTTAGGGTTAGTAAATACTTGGATCTCCTCTACCTCTTTGGTTTTCAGGAGGATTCACTTTTCTTAGGAAATCACAAAGTAGAGGTTGGAATCATCTCATTGAGGATATGCTGGAGCCAGTTTAAACCAGCTCCCCAGAGCCACTTATTCAGTGTGAGCATTTATACCTTGGAAATTAGGAAACTCAAGGCTTGGTTTATTGTTTTGTATTGTCTAGGTTTATTGTTAAT
>JAJPUD010004486.1:8479-21908 GCA_023553655.1 Myrmecobius fasciatus
ACTGAAAAACAAAATTGGTGAATTGGAAAAAGACAACAATTCACTGAAAAACAAAATTGGTGAATTGGAAAAAGACAACAATTCACTGAAAAATGTGTGTATAATTCTCCATTATTTGTCTATGACCTTTCTGTCAGAAGGTGGGAAACATTCTAGATCCTCTGTAATCATGGTGGATGCTTTCATTAGCTGAATTTTTGGTTGTTGTTTTTATTCAATAAGTTTTTAGTCATGTCTGATTCTATGACCGCATTTGAGGTTTTCTTGGTAGATATGCTGGAGTGGTTGGCTATTTCCTTCTCCAACTCATTTTACAGATGAAAAAATGAAGGCAAATACAGTTAGTGTCTGAAATTTGAATTCAGATTTGGTACTCAGGAAGATGAGTCTTCTTGACTTTAGCCTCAGCACTGTACCTACTGTGCCACCTAGCTGGCCTTGGTTTATTTTGTTTTGTATGGTTTTGTTGTTGTTGTTTTTAAATAAAAGCTTTTTATTTACAAAACATATGCATAGATAATTTTTCAACATTGACCCTTGCAAAACCTTCAGTTCCAAATTTTGCCCTCCTTCCCCCAAGCTTTTCTGCTAGATGGCAGGTAGTCCAATACATGTTAAATATGTTACAGTATGTGTTAAATTCAATACACACATATATAATTATTCAGATATTTTCCTGCACAAGAAAAACTGGCTCCAGAAGAAAAAAAACTGAAAAAGAAAACAAAATGCAAATAAATCACAACAGAAAGGGTGAAAATGATATATTATGGTCCACAATCCTCTCTCTGAGTATATATGAATCTCTTTTTATCACTGAATAATTGGAACTGGTTTGAACCATCTTATTTGTTGAAGAGGGCAATGCCCATCAGAATTCATCATTGTACAGTCCTTTGTTGCCATGTATAATGTTCTCCTAGTTCTGGGCATTTTATTTAGCATCAGTTCATATAAATATCTCCAGGCCTTTCTGAAATCATTCTGCTGGTCATTTCTTACAGAACAATTGTATTCCATAACATTAATATACCATAATTCATTCAGCCATTCTCGAAATGATGGGTATCCATTCAGTATCCAGTTTCTTGCCACTTCAAAAAGGGCTACCACAAAGATTTTTGCACCTGTGGCTCTCATTCCCTTCTTTAACATCTCTTTGGCATATAAGCCCAGTAGAAACACTGCTGGGTCAAAGGGTATGCACAGTTTGATAATTTTTTGAGTATTATTCCAAATTGCTCTCAAGAATAGTTGGAGTTGTTCACAGCTCCATCAACAATGTATTAGTGTCCCAGTTTTCTCACATCCCCTCCAACATTCACCATTATCTTTTCCTGTCATCTTAGCCAATCTGAGAGGTATGTAATAGTATTTGAGAGTTGTCTTAATTTGCCCTTCTCTGATCAATAATGATTTTGGCCACCTTTTCATATAACTAGTAATAGTTTCAATTTCTTCATCTGAAAATTTGCTGCTCATATCTTTTGACCATTTATCAATTGGAGAATGGCTTGAATTCTTAAAAATTTGAGTCAATTCTCTATATATTTTAGAAATGAGGTCTTTGTCAAAACCTTTCAATGTAAAAAATATATATTTTTCCAATTTATTGCTTCACTTCTAATCTTGTCTGCATTAGTTTTGTTTGTACAAAAACTTTTTAACTTAATTTAATCAAAATTATCAATTTTGTGATCAATAACGATCTCCAATTTTTCTTTGGTCACAAATTCCTCCCTCCTCCACAGTTCTGAGAGGTAAACTATCCTATGTTCTTCTAATTTAGATTATAATATCATTCTTTATGTCTTCATTATGAACCCATTTAGATCTTACCTTGGTATGTGGTATGAGGTGTGGGTCAAGCCCTAATTTCTTCCATACTAGTTTCTAATTTTCCCAGCAGTTTTTGTCAAATAGTGAGTTCTTATCCCCAAAGCTGGAGTCTTTGGGTTTATCAAATGCGAGGTGCTATAAGTATTGAATATTTTGCCCTGTGATCCTATCCTATTCCACTAATGGACTACTCTATTTCTTAGCCAGTAGAAAATGTTTTGATGAACACTGCTTTATAATATAGTAATATAATATATAATATAGATCTATCATACCTAACTTGTAACATTTTGTTTACCTCCTTAACTTCTTTCTTATTTATTTTGTCATCTGATTTATTTAGTTCTGAGAGAGCTAGTTTGAGATCCCGCAGTAGTATAGTTTTGCTATCTGTTTCTTCTTGCATTGCTGTTAACTTCTCCCCTAGGAATTTGGATGCTATACCACTTGGTGCATATATGTTTAGTAGTGATACAGCTTCATTATCTATGGTACCCTTTAGTAATATAGAGTTTCCTTCCTTATCTCTTTTAATTAGCTCTATTTTTGCTTTTACTTGATCTGAGATAAGGATTGCAACCCCTCCTTTTTTTGTTCACCTGAAGCATAATAGATTCTGCTCCAGCCCTTTACCTTCACTCTTATGTATCTCTATGTTTTAGATTTGTTTCTTGTCAAAACATATTGTAGGATTCTGGCTTTTAATCCAGGCTGCTATTTATCTCCATTTTGTGGGAGAGTTCACCCCATTCATATTCACAGTTAAAATAACTAAGTCTGTATTTCCTGCCATTTCATTTACACAAAATTATCTTTCTTCTTCCTTTCCTCCTTCCCTACTCTCCAGTGTTTTGCTTTTGATGACCATCTCCCTCAAACTCTCCTCCCCCTTAAGAGCCCCTCCTCCTTTTTTGCACTTTATCACTAATTCTTCTATTTTCCTTTCTATTAGTCTTTGCCTTTCTTTTCCACCTTTCCTTCCTACTTCCCTATAATGTGAGATGTTTCTCTGTGAAACCAAATATGTCTGATATTCTCTCTCATAGCCAAATCTGATGAGAGTATTTTCCTCAAATATAATAGGTTTCTTTTTGCCTCTGTGAGATGTAATTTCCCTTAATTTATTTAGGAGGTCACACAGAGTTGTGCCTGCTCTCTGCCATCTTGGCTTTGCCTCCCCCGTTATTTCTGATGATTAAATCAGAGCTAAACAAAAAAACATGACCACCAAATATAGAATTCAAGAGAAGCATAAACAAGTAAAAAGAAAAGAACTCTTGAGAACTGTATTTCAGTTATGGGTATACATAGAGAGTGCATGTATAATTTTATTGTACTATTATAATATAAAAGGAAACTAGAGGTGGAATGGGGATTATACCAGGAAAAGGGGAAAGTGGAGGTAAAATGAGGGAAATTATATCTCATGAAGAGGAAAAGGAAACTGATTATATTTGAGGGAAAGAAGGCAGTGGAATGAATATTTGTGAATCTTAATCTCACCAGATTTGGCTCAAAGAGAAAATATGAGACATATTTTCTTTCACAGAGAAACTTGCCTCACCTTATAAAACAATGGGAAAGGAAGGGGAAAAGGGAAGAGGTAAGCTAAATAGAAGGGAAAAAAAAAAACGTATGGGAAAGGTATAAGAAAAGGAGAGGGACTCTAAAAGGAGAGGGCTGCTTGAGGCAAATAATGCTTATAAGTAAAATACTAGAAAGGAGGGAATGGGGAAAGGGAAAGAGAAAAGGATAATTTGGAGTTAATAAAATGGCAGGAAATACAGAATTAGTAGTCTTAGCCAAAAATGTGAATGACGCGAATATTCCCATAAAGCTAAAGCAGATAGCAGACTAGATTAAAAGGCAGAATCCTACAATATGTTCTTTATAAGAAAAACATGTAAAGCAGAGTGATACAGAGTAAAGGTAAAAGGCTGGCACAGAATCTATTATGCTTCAGGTGAAGTAAAAAAAAAAAAAAAGCAGGGGTAGCCATCCTGATCTCAGATCAAGCAAAAGCAAAAATTGATCTAATTAAAAGAGATAAGGAAGGAAACTATATCTTGCTGAAGGGTATCATAGATAATGAAGCAATCTCAATACTAAACATATATCCACCAAATAGTATAGCATGGAAATTCCTAAAGGAGAAGTTAAGAGAGTTGCAAGAAGAAATAGAAAAAGTATAATAGTGGGAGATCTCAATCTTGCTCACTCAGAAATAGATAAACTGAAACACAAAATACATAATAAAGAAGTTAAAAAGGTTAGCAAAATATTAAATATATTGAATGGTGACAAAGAATAGTATATTTTCTTCTCGGCAGTTCATGGATCCTATACAAAAATTGAACATATATTAGGACATAAAGACATCAAAATCAAGTGCAGAAAGGCAGAAATATTAAATGCATTTTTTTTCAGATCACAGTGCAATAAAAATTACATTTAATAGAAGGCCAAAGGAAAATAGACCAAAAAGTAATTGGAAAATTAATAACCTCATCCTAAAGAATGAATGGGTAAAACAGCAAATCATAGACACAATAATTTCATCCAAAAGAATGACAATAATGAAACAACATACCAAAATTTGTGGGATGCAGCCAAAGTAGTAATAAGGGGAAATTGTATATCTCTTGATGCTTACTTGCTTAAATGGTGAAAGAGAAGATCAATGAATTCGACTTGCAAATAAAAAAGCTAGAAAAAGAACAAATAACAAATCTCCAATCAAAAACCAAATTTGTAATTCTAAGAATAAAAGGAGAGATTAATAAAATTGAAAGTAAAAAAAAAAACTATTGAATTAATACCTAAAACTAAGAGTTGGATTTATGAAAAAAAATACATTAATGTTAACTTAATTTGATTATAAAAAGGAAACAGAAAAATCAAATTGTTAGTCTCAAAAATGAAAAGCAAGAACTTTCGACCAATGAAGAGGAAAATAGAGAAATAATTAAAAGTTACTTTGTCCAACATTATGCCAATAAATTTGATAACCTAAGTCAAACTGAAGAATACCTACAAAAATGTAGATTGCCCAAATTAACAGAAGAGTAAATACATTACTTAGTCTCATTTTAGAAAAAGAAATAGAACAAGCTATTAATCAACTCCCTAAGAAAAAAAATCCCAAACCAGATGGATTTACATGTGAATTCTATCAAACATTTAAAGTACAATTTACTCCAATACCATATAAACTATTAGAAAAAATACGGAAAGGAGGACCACTATAAAATTATTTTTATTACATAGACATAGTACTTATACATAAACCAGGAAGCATGAAAAAAGGGAAAGAAAATTATAGACCAGTCTCCTTAATGAATATTGATACAAAAAACTTAAATATTAGCAACAAGATTACAGAAAGTCATCCAGAGGATAATACACCATGACCACGTAGGATTTATACTAGGAATGCAGGGCTGGTTAAATATTAGAAAAACTACTAGCATAAATGACTATATTAATAGCCATATTAACAAAAATCATATGATTATCTCCATAGATGGAGAAAAAAAGCATTTGATAAAATCCAACTTCCATTCCTATTAAAAACACTAGGGAGTGTAGGAATAAATAGACTTTTCCTTAAAATAGTAGCATCTATTTAAAACTATCAGCAAGCATCATATGTAATGGGGATAAACTGGAACCATTCCCAATAAAATCAGGGGTGAAACAAGGTTGCCCACTATTACCATTACTATTCAAAATTGTATGAGAAACGGTAGCTTTGCCAATAAGAGAAAAAAAAAAAGAGATTAAAGAAATTAGAGCAGATAATAAGGAAACCAAATTATCACTCTTTGCAGATGACATGATGGTATACTTAGAGAACCCTGGAGAATCAACTAAAAACTACTAAAAATAATCCACAACTTTAGCAAAGTTGCAGTATAAAAAATAAATCCACATAAATCATCAGCATTTTTATATATTAACTCCAGCAGCATAAGATACAATGAAAAATTCCATTTAAAATACCTATTGATAGTATAAAATATTTGGTAATCTATCTGTCAAGGAAAAGTTAGGAACTATACAAACACGACTACAAAACACTTTCCACAAAAATAAAGTCAGACCTAATCAGTTGGAAAAATATCAAGTGCTCATCGGTGCAGTGAGCAAATATATATGAGTGAGCAAAAAATAACCATGCTACCCAAATTAATCTACTTGCTTAGTGTTATACTAATAAAACTTTCAAGAAAATATTTTGCACAACTAGAAAAATTAATCATCAAGCTCATCTGAAAGAACAAAAGTTCAACAATTTCAAGACAATTAATGAAAAAATGCTGATGAAGGGGGACTAGCTGTGCCACATCTAAAACTATATTATAAAGTAGCAGTCATCAAAATCATTTGGTACTGGCTAAGAAATAAAAGTAGTCAATCAATAGAATAGGATAGGATCACAGGACAAAATATCCAATAACTATAGCAATCTAGTGTTTCACAAACCCAAAGCCCCATGTTCCTCTAATTTGCTTATAATATCACTCTTTATGTCTAAATCATGAACCCATTTAGATCTTATCTTGGTATGTGGTGTTAGGTGTGGGCCAAGCCCTAATTTTTTTCCATACTAGTTTCCAATTTTCCCAGAAATTTTAGTCAAATAATGAGTACTTATCCCAAAAGCTGGGGTCTTTGGGTTTATCAAATACTAGATTGTCAAGCCATTTTTCAATTCATAAATGGTCAAAAGATATGAATAGACACTTTTCAGATGAAGAAATTGAAACTATTTTTTAAATTAAAACTTTTTATTTGCAAAACATATGTATGGGTAATTCTTCAACATTAATACTTAACAAAGCTTTCTGTTACAAATTTTCCCCCCTACTCCCCACCCCTCCCCTAGATGGCAGGATATCCACTACATGTTAATTATGTTAAAATACTTGACAAATTGAATATATCTATACATATTTCCACACATCATTTTTGTGCAAGAAAAATCCTATCTACAAGAAAGAAAAATCAGAGAAAGGAAACACAATGAAAGCAAACATCAATAGAGAGCATGAAAATGTTATGTTGGAGTCCACATTTCACATCCCTCTCTCTGGGTGTATATGGCTTTCTTCACTGAACAATTGGAACTGGTTTGAAACATTTCATTGTGGAGGAGAGCCATGTCCATCCGAATTGATCATCATATAATATTGTTGTTGCCGTGTATAATGATCTCCTGGTTCTGCTCGTTTCACTCAGCATCAGTTCATGCAAGTCTCTCCAGGCCTCTCTGAAATCATCCTGCTGGTCATTTCTTACAGAACAATAATATTCCATAACATTCATATACCATAATTTATTCAGCCACTCTCCAATTGATGAGCTTCCATTCAGTTTCCAGTTTCTTGCCACTACAAAAAGGGCTGCCACAAACATTCTTGCACATGTGGGGCTCTTTCCTTCCTTTATGATTTCTTTGGGATATAGGCCCAATAGAAACACTGATGGGTCAAAGGGTATGCACAGTTTGATAAGCTTTTGAGCATAGTTCCAAATTGCTCTCCAGAATGGTTGGATCCGTTCACAGCTCCACCAACAATGCATCAGTGTCCCAGCCTTCCCACATCCCCTCCAACATTCATCATTAACTTTTCCTGTCATTTTAGCCAATCTGACAGGTGTGTAGTGGTATCTCAGAGTTGTCTTAATTTGCATTTCTCTGATCAATAGTGATTTAGAGCACCTTTTCATATGACTAGAGATGGTTTTAGAAATTGAAACTATTTCTAGTTTCATTACACACCTCTCAGATTGGCTAAGATTATAGGAAAAAATAAGGACGAATATTGGAGGGGATGTGAGAAAACTGGGACACTAATACATTGTTGGTGGAGTTGCAAACAACTCCAACCATACTTGAGAGCAATTTGGAATAATGCTCAAAAAATTATCAAACTATGCATACCCTTTGACCCAGCAGTATTTCTACTGGGCTTATATGCCAAAGAGATCTTAAAGGAGGGAATGAGAGCCACAGGTGCAAAAATGTTTGTGGCAGTCCTTTTCGAAGTGGCAAGAAATTGAATACTGAATGGATATCCGTCAGTTGGAGAATGGCTGAATAAATTGTGGTATATGACTGTTATGGAATATAATTTTTTTGTAAGAAATGACCAGAGAAATGATTTCAGAGAGAAAAGATTGGAGAGACTTATATGAACTTATGCTAACTAAAATTAGCAGAACCAGGAGATCATTATACATGGCAACAAAAAGAATGTACAATAATGAATTCTGATGGACATGGTTCTCTTCAACAATGAGATGGTTCAAAACAGTTCCAATTGTTCAATGATGAAGAGAGCCATCTACATCCAGAGAGAGGACTGTGGGAACTGAATGTGTTTCATAACATAGCATTTTCACTCTTTTTGTTGTTTCTTGTTTTCATTTTATTCTGCTTCTTTTTGTTACTGGTTTGATTTGATTTTTCTTCTGCAGCACAGTAATTGTATAGATATGAATGCATATATTGGATCTAACATATATTTCTATCATGTTTGACATATATTGGACTACTTTCCATCTAGGGGAAGGCCTGGGGAAAGGGAGTGAAAATTGGAATACAAGGTTTTGCAAGGGCTAATGTTAAACAATTTTCCATGCATGTGTTTTGAAAAATTAAAATCGTTAATTAAAAAAAGCAATATAGAAAAAAGTAAGAAACATTAATTCTGAGATTGAGGAATCCTCTCCAGTTTCAGTGTCCCCAAACAACTTTCTATGACTATAAATTAGATATGATTTAATGGTTTACACTATTAAAGGAGTGTCTACACACACACACACACACACACACACACACACACACACACCTGGAAGGCTATAAAAGTCTTCCAAATACATATGAAATCAAAAGGGCAGGAGAAAAGGTTGGGAGGAGAGGATAAGAGAGAGAGAGATCCTTGGAGGAATTTAGGTTAAGCAATACCAGAGCAAGGTAATAGGTAGAAGTAAAGCAGAAGTTTCTGGAGAGATAGGAAATGAGATACACAAAAACCTAAAATAAAGATCAGGAGTAGAATTGATAATGTAAATAAGCAGGGATAGTAATCATAATCTCAAATAAGTTTAAAGCTAAAAATAGATTTGGTCAAAAGAGAAAAAGAGGGAAACTATAGTATATGTTTATAACACTAATCAAAACTATTTTAGACCTCTTAAAATAGTAAACAATATAATACTGAAATATTGCTATGAAATAGGAAATGATGAGTTGGTGAATTTATGGAGGAAAATATCATCCATCTTTAGAGAAACAGAGGACCAACAAGGACAATAGTCTTACACAGATGTATGTGAATGTATAATCAAACATATTGTGTGTTTGATTATACATCTCTCTATATATGTGTGTGTATGTATGTGTACACACGTACAGACACACACACACACATACACACACACACATGGAAATCTGTAGGAATAAGTAGGAGAGAAGTTACATATGGAACAATATGAAAGATAAAGGCAGAACCAGAAATATTTAAAGCCATAGGAATATAGAAAAAGTGAAAAGAGCAATTATACAAATGAAATATAGGAGATACAATTAAGATGAAAATAAAATATCAAATGGTATATTTACATTTCTGATCAATAAGCAACTTTCATTTCTGTGATGAGTGTACAAGAAATTCTATGTCTTTCTATTCTTGGAATTATTTCAGCTGTGAAAGGTCATTAAAGTCAATGAATATAAAGATGAGTTGGAAAAAACATAATTAGATACATCATCCATGACTAATTAAGGAAAAATGAGGAAATGCAAATTTCAAGGAATTGAGTAGGTGGAGAAAAGTCAAGTTAATATTTAATGTTATAATGATTTTTATGGATTATTGGTTTATATTTTTCATGATCATGCATAGTTTTAAAAAACAAACTGGTGAATTTAAAAATTTTCATTTTAATATATCTATGCAGTTCCAGCATACATAAAAATTTAACAATAATACATTCTATTAATAATATATGTTATGCATAATGCATTGCTTTAATATATTATGGGTATGACATTACTTTGTTATTGATATTTTATTCATGCCATAATGTATAGATACATTTAATTTCATTAATATTTGATTATTGATACACTAATCCATAGTGACATGCATAAGCCTTATATATGTATATGTATATATACATACATATCAAATATCATAAATAAAAAAAATTGGATTTACCCTGAATTTGGATTTACACTGAAACTTTTGTGACTTTGGGCAATTTATTGATTTTCTTTCTAAGATGTTTCTTTCCAGTTTGGAAAAGGTGAAGGTATAAGCTTTCATAAAAGAAACAAAGTTGTCTTTGGGAAAACTTAATAGTCTTTATTCCTAAACGGTTTTGAAATAAATGTCCCATATTTTGAACATATGGTGCAAAACCAACATTATCATTTTGGTTATTGTTTATTTAGAACATACTTATGGATTCCATAGGCGTTTTAAGTTAAAATTTAAAAGAAATAAGATTATTAAAAATTTAAATAATGCCCACCCTCCCCCCTCTTTTCCAATGAATATATAAGTTTTAGAAGTTTATTAATACTCTGTTAAAACCAGGGATAAGGAAATCAGACCTCTAAAATCATATGCATTTTCAGGGTGCTTATGTTTTGTGTATCATTATCATATTAAATTATTTAACATTAATTATATCAAGACTAAGCAATATTTGAAAGATTTTTGAAGATTTTGAAAGACAAATTTTAAGGAAGCAAGTTATACAATGGCTATAGGATACTAAAATCTGCAGATTCTCACATCTCTTAAATCTGTTGCTTTTTTTAAACTTATTAAATTCAGGCTTTGATCAAGTTTCACTTGCAATAGTCACTTAATCTCTCCTTCTCTAGTCTTTTCCTTCCAATCTATCCTCTATATGGTTGCCAAAACGATAGTTATAAAGCAGAGGTCATGTCACTGTCCTAATCAAAATTCACCAAGTATTCCCTGCTGCCTCTATGATATTAATCTGTTTGTTATCCAAACCATTGGCAAGGAGCATGGTACAGTGGAAACAATGCTCAATTTTAAGTCAGAAGACTTTGGTAAAAATATCAGCACTATTTATTATATTTGTGACTTTTTTGGTGAATTAATCACTGGGCCTTGATTTTCTCATTAACAAAATAAGAATGCTTTGAATACTGTCAAGTTCTAATTCTATGATTTTAGTAACCTGTAACTGTAGAAGACTTCATTTTCTGGTTCTAGATTACCTTCATTCTCTGGCTTCCAAGACTAATATCATATTATTTCCCTTCAAGTATTCTTCACAGCAACCTAACTACCCTACTTGCTAATCTTGATGTATATTCTGCCCTTTCATATATATATATAATCAGTATTCTTCCATCCCTATGGCTGAAAGATAGTCCTAAAATTCAGCTGACATATCATTCCCTACCTCATAATGGAGATCTTTCCTAATCCCTCTACCCATTTCTCCTATTGATCTTAACATCAAAATTAATTTGAATTTATTTCTAACGGTTCATGGGAAAGACTTCTGCTGGCATCCTGAAAGCTGACTTGAGTAGCTAATGATCTTGAGATTTGTATATCTTCCCAACCTTGGGAAGACAAGAAACTAAGATATCAGATGTGCAAGGTAGTGTTTTCAGTCAATAATAAGAATTTTGGAGGACATCTGGAGAAAGAATAAAAATATCAAAATAAAAGATGTCTACAGAAAGCAGCAAAGCACATTAGAACAATGGCAAAGACATCTGCACTTTGCTTCCTGAAAGTAAAGCCTCTAAAAAAAGCCCAGGAAACGTGAACAAATGAGAGTTCACAGATTGTGCAAGTACATTTATATATATGGAGGGAAGTAGTATGAGGTGTGAAGTTGGAGCACTGGGAAAAAAAGACATACTGGAAGCACTGGTGTTCCTTACAACACCTAGCCCATTGCATCATCAGGTAGGTTCAATTACCATCTGTTCCTAGTCATGCCTTATTTTTCTAAATAAAATAAGATATATAAAAAAGCAAAAACAAAACAAATACTAATACCAATAAAAACTGCATCTAACTGACAAGATTTTTCTGTTTTACTTCTCATACACACATATGCTTTATCTAGTCCATAAAATTTGATGTGTCTTGCTGTTCACATCACAAGGTCCTGAAATACCTAATATACTCATGGAAGGACTGACTTCTTTTTCCATTTGGACAGTACTAAGCATCGGCACAAAATACTAGATAATCTACCAAGAAACTTTTTAATGTATATCTACACATAAAATGGTTCCCTGAGCTTAATAAATTATAAGTGAGATGCAGAAACCATTCTATAACAGAGAAATTATTTTTGAAAGCAAAAATACAAGAGTACCTTTCCCTTGTCAGGAAAGACTGGGGGATTGGTGAAGGTTAAAGAGCACTTAGAAGGGCAGAGAGGTGGTACAGTGGATACAGCACCAGCCCTGAAGTCAGGAGGATCTGAGTTCAAATCTGATTTCAGACACTTAATACTTCCTAGCTATGTGACCCTGAGCAAGTCACTTTACCTCAATTGCCTCAGCAAAGCAAAACAAAGCAAACAAAACAAATAGTATTTAGATATAGATATTCAGAAGTAATAATATTCCCTTTCAAAATTATGATGAATATGGAATATGAATGGGGTAGATTCCTTCCAAAAAAGCTAATTTGGAAACGAACTCAATTCTTTCAAAACAGCAGTTCTGAAGACATAGTTGCATTTTTTATAAAAAAGTGTTTAGATGATTGTTTGAAAAAATTATATAAATACTTTAAGAGCATAATATAGAATGCTTAAGAATGCACAAAGATTTGAATACAAATATAAAAAATCAAAGCTCTGATGAGAGAAATAATCTGATATGAGTTATTTTTGATATGCGATATGTGATATTTGGTATGTGACAGCATATAACAGACCTCCAAAAAATATATTTTTTTTCTTCCCAGTATTGAAGGCTCATTGGTTTTTCAATAAGAAAAAAGTAATTAATTTACATTCTGTACATACAAGTTCATTACAAATGTGACTTTAATAGAAAATATAAAATTTAATAAAATGGAAAGACTACTGTTTTTTAGGCAAGAAAAAGAAAAGGAGAGGAAAGGGAGGGAAGACAGAAAGAAGGAGCAAGGAGGAAGGGAGTGAGGAAAGAAAGGAAAAAGAAAGGAAGGAAGAAAAAAGGAAGGGAGGAAAGAAGGAAGGAAGGAGGAAAAGAAGGAAAGAAGAAGGAAAAGAAGGAAGGAAGGAAAAAAGGAAGGAGGGAAGGAAGGAAAGTAGGATGGAAAGAAGGAAGGAAGGAAAGAAGGAGGGAAGGAGGGAGGGAAGGAAGGAAGGAAGGAGGAAACATAGGAAGGAGGGAAGAAAGGAAGGAAGGAAGAAAGGAAGGAAGAAAGGAAGGAAGGAGGAAAAGAAGGGAGGAAGGAAAGAAGGAAAGAAGGAAGGAAGGAAAGAAGAAGGGAGAAGGAAAAAAAGTAGGAAGGAAGGAAGGAAAGAAGGAGGGAAGGAAGGAAGGAAGGAAAGAAGGAAGGAAGGAAGGAAGGAAGGA
>JAJPUD010004486.1:22008-70812 GCA_023553655.1 Myrmecobius fasciatus
AGGAAGGAAGGAAGGAAGGAAGGAAGGAAGGAAGGAAGGAAGGAAGGTTCAGATAAGGTGACTTTAAAAATAGTACTTGTTCTTTGATTAGCTACAAAAGCAATTTTCACATTACTGGCATCATTTTTATTACCACTTGCTCTTCTAAAGGAATATTCCAGGTTGATATTTTGTAGAGGAACCTGAGAAATAGATTCCAGCCTCATTTCTCTCTCTTTCCACGCAGAAAATTTGGACAAATACTATTTGCATCCTCCTGCTCTCTCTATTGCCTTGACTTATCTGAACAATTAGTTAGGAACAGTGGTCAATAATGATTATGATGATATTATATTGAATTTATAAACATGTTTCTGTTTTACCTATTACATGTTGTCAGAGGAGAATTATCAAAATGAATCAATATTTTAATGGATTACTTAATCTAATTCTAAACTACTCATTTGGGAAACAAAAAAGATCTAGTTGGTATCAAGAATATCAGTGGTTATTATTGGACTTTCATGAAATAACTTTCATGAAAAACACTTTTTTTGGAATTTTCAATATTTCAACTGGCAAGATTTCTGTTGTTTTTACAGCATGAAATTTTCCTTTATAAAAAATGGTTTAAATAAAAAAGGAAATGCCCATTCTGTTAAAAAACTAGTTTCTTAACAAGTCATTATATGAATAAATACATATTGTCTATTTGAAATTATTTGTCTGAAAAAATAAAGTGAACATATGAAATGGAAAATATCACATAAATAGTAATTTCACACTAATACCCACACATCTACAAATACAACAGCCTTCTCCAAGTCCTTTTTGAAACAAAAATAATTTACCAAAAGTGTAATTTATGGCAACATTACTTTGACTATGGAGAAAACATTTTTGTAACATAAAACAAGTATCTGCTAATAAATGTTTGTTTAATTAATCTAATACTAAGTGAATCTTATATTACTGAATGTTTATTCATATTTATTTTTATAAGCCCATTGATTTCATGAGCATTTAATTTACTTTGAAGTTTAATGACTAGACCAGTTAATGAATATAAATTGAATAAAATCGAACAAAGCACATGTTTTTGCTATGTTTGCAGCATTATTTCAAAATAAATATGTTGCAAACATTTTTAAAACAGTACTTTTTGTCCATTAAATTGTTTATAAGTAAAGTTATATGACCAAATTTTTTTTTAGATAATAGGAAACCGTACTTAAATATGATATAGTGCAATTTCTACTTTTAACAGAAGTAACTGATAAATGGGAAAAATAAGAACAAAAACAAAGCTTTTTTGTTCTTGTTTTATATAATGTCAAGTAGCTAACAAGGCGTCAATTTTGTCTGAATTGATTGCCTCTTTGGGAATAATGCACAACCAATCTTTTATGCAATGCATTCTAAAGTAGGGGGAAAATAGTTTATTAGGAACTTCCAGAATATATTTCTTCTATTTTCATGTCTCCCCATCTCTATATGCCTAGAAACTGGGGAATATTGATAAGATCAAGAAGGAAATGAGAAAAGTGCTCATTAACAACTCTCTGGAGCAAACCAAAATGCTTTCTTCCTTTGAGGATAATTTATTACTGGAAAGGGGATTGCAGTAGCAACTGGAGAGAGTCTGAGCTCAGACTCTATGGTAGGTACAATAGGGAAACTTTTATGCAAACACCACCCACACAAAACTTCTCACTAGGGAAAAAATATTTTAAAGAACAATTGTCCAGGCAGTAAATATTTAGAAAAGATTTATCTCTAAATAAAGACTATCTAAAAGATAGATGATTCCATTTCTCTTCTCAAGATTCCTTCTTTTCTCTTATTTTTATTAATCACGATTGTTGCCATTTTCCTAGCTGACCAGTGGTATAGAAATATGATTGGAAGGACTAAATTTAAGTGAGCTCACTAGGCTCAATTGTTGTATAAATGATTTCTCCCCATGTGTGGTACATTAAGTGTATCCTGCCCTTCCTATCAGGTAGGTAAAAAAAGGCTTTGTAATATTACTAAATTAGTAGAATATCAATATTTTTGGAGTCATTTTAGCATTTAATATGTATTGATTTCAAAGGAGACATACAAAGAAAGAGACAAATCACTACCATATTTCAATAATATTAAAACAAATTTTTTTCTAAGATGCCTATCGCATCTTGAAATTCACAGATCTTTTATTTTGCTCAGTAAATTCAAAATGACACAAAGTATATGCTAAAACTTTTGAATGCTAAATATTAAAAAATAATACTGGCAGTCATTGAATCATATTTGTCCTGTAGCAAGTACAAACACTAAAAATATCACAAGAAAAAAAGTTGTGAATAGAACACTCAAGGTAACAGAAAAAGACTGTTGTAATAATCTGTTCATTTTTCCTAAATTTTTCTATTTAAATAGTTCCAAATAATGAATGTAAATGATTTCTATGACTTCCCTGAGAAAGGATATGTGAAAAAGAATTTTAAACTAAATTATTAATATATGAAGCATTTAGACTGTAGTTAAGTGATCTTTTGTAGAACAGGACTCTCTTCCCCAAAACAACATTTTTTAAAATTTATAAATGGACCTTAGAATTACTAAAATATTTGAAATTACAACAAATATATTTGTATTATTACTAACATGTTCATATGAACAAATTGTTTTTATTAAAAGATATTAGTTATTTTTTTAAACTTTCATGGATTGCATTGAGATAAAAGATATATATGCACAATAATTTATTTTGGAGACATAGGGATAAAAATGAGCATTGTAAAATTTACTTTTTTAAAATTGCAAATCTATTCATTTCAAAAAAGGAGCATCCAAATATATACAAAGAAAATTGAAACATACTGTCTCTCCAACCACTAGGAAAATTTCTCTGATAAAAATCTTCATAAAAGATATAAGAAATGTTCCTTACTGCAGTTACCTGAATCAACACTAATGGTTTACATAAGGCTAAAAAGGACAATAAATGCTAATCTTTCATTACATGGCCACCCATTGTGTCTTTTCTGAGAGTGTTTTTCTGTGAGTTTTCTATAACATTTCACTTAAACAGTTGAATTGAAGAAATGTATTTGCCTGTGATGTTTAACTCTAAAAAAATATAAATAAATAAATGAGAATAATAATAATGACATTTATGTTGCATTGTAATATTTACAAAACACTTTTTCTGTACTATACCTTTGATTCTGACAATTACCCTGTGGTTGCCTCTGTGTGGCAAGAGAATATTATTGCAATTTAACAAACAGGGAAATGACAGCTCAGAAAGAATTGCTCGTGACCACCATCTTGTGCCTCATAAAGGCTTCTAACACCATTCTTTTCTAATTCCAAGTCCAGTGCTCTTTGTAACATACTATGGGTTTTTACTCAGTCTATTGTTAAGCTCTTAATTAAAGGATATATTTCCAAGCAAAGAGTGCATCTATTAGATCAGTACCATAAAAATGGAAAAAAATTTTAGTAATAAATATAGATGTTATCCATGGAAACCATTAAGATATTTGGCATTCAAATTCATTGTCTACTCATCTATTATGCTACTCATTTTTTGCTCATAAAATCCACAAGTTCATAATCTAATTCATCTCATAATATGCCTGATTATGCTTAATCTTTTTCATATTCCAACATATAAAAAAAAACAAAGTTGCAAGGCAAAGAATAAAAAAGGTACTGGAAACAGCTAGTCTATAGAAGAAAATAAGTTGTCAAATAGTTGATTAAAAGCAGCAAAGAAAATTATTCTGAGAGTACTTATAAATGAAACTGGAAAGTAGATAATATCAAATAGAGTAAGGAAATTTGTTTCTACTGATTATAATGATTTATGCTGATTAGCAACAATGTTGCAATGGCCATATTTGAAGTCTCTCACCTCTGCTTAATACCTTAAAGAAAATAGAAATGGTATTTAAGAAGTTTGGCAAAAAGAGAAGTAGAACTGACCAATAATATAAAGAATGTATATGTTAGAGAAACAGGATTTTTAAAAGATTCAGGGAATGCCTTATCCTCAAGACCTACCAGAACAGAAAGGTATAAAATAATGGGAAAATATCATTAGGGCATTATCAACAAAGAATAACAAAGAAGATGCAATTCACAACCACTTTATTGCTTATCTTAGCAAAATATTGAAAGTAATGTTTTATGAACACAGAAAAGGTATCATTAATGACAATATGAGACTAAAACAGGTAGATTCACATTGGAAATATCCTAGTGATAAGATTTTTTTTTCTACATTCATACAATTGATTTCAGGTATAGATAACAATAACAAACAACAGCAATGACTGTCCCAATCAGTTTGTTATTTTATTCATTTCAAGAAACATTTTACTAACTAGAGCAAAATGTCTTAATATTTTCAAAATATTACTAAAATTTCTATTATTTAGTTATTTTCAATCATGTCTGACTTTAGTATGAGTTTTCTTGACAGAAAATGTTGGATTGGTTTGTCATTTCTTTCTCCAGCTCATTTTACACATGAGGATACTAATGCAAATAGAATTGTGACATGCAGCATCACACAGCAAACAAAATTCCGAGATGGGATTTTAACTCAGGAAATTGACTTTTCCGGCCTCCAGGCCCTGGACTCTATCCATTAGGCTGTCTAACTGCCCAATCACCAAAGTTACTTTAAACTCATGTTAAAAGAAAACAAAAACATTCAAGAAACTGATATACTTATCTATAGAAATTAATTTGTTAAATAACCAATTAGGTGTCAATTCTAAGTGAAATATTAAACATGCACTTAGTCACCAAAACTTCAAAGTGATAGAAGTATTCCATGTGAGCTCCAAACACCCACAAAAATATTACCTATTGATTGGTAATATTCTCCAAATTATTCTAATCAGAGATGTTATAATATTGATTATATCAAGGTCTACAATATAATGAATTCACTCACTGCTGTTCATTGTAATACAGAAGATATTTATTATAAAATAAATTGAAAAAATCAAATTGGATAAAAATGAAGCATTTTGCTCCAATTGTGTCATATAATTGAACCAAGAAATTATCAAATTAATCCCTTAATATGTTTGACTTAGGAAAATCTTACAATTTTCTGGTTCAAAATTCTGGGGGAAAGACGTAAGGTAGCTAGTTCTGGAGAAGCAATTAATTGGGGTGACCAAATAAATGTGTTTCAAATCCTACAATTTCAACAATAAAATAATTCTACACAATGAAAATGATACTAAAATAACAATGAAGGACTAAATGGACTAATTTCTCTGCTGCCTTCATACCAAACCCACATACTATAAGGGATTGGTCTCTATTTTGAACTTTGGTTTTGATGATCTTCATACCTCTTTACTTAGCATTGATTTGATTTGATACTCCTAACTTTAACAAGGGTACAAATTCACTGTGCCCCTTCATTGAAAGGATAAACACAGTTAAGACTCTCTCTGTGTCTCTTCAAACACTCACACACAGAGACCCCTGCATGCACTCCACACCCCACACCCCACACTCTCCACACTCTATACCCTACACCGCACATGGCTTGCTGCCATATTGGATTAGTCAGTTTAAAGTAGACTTTGAAGATACTGAACTCTGGTGGTTTAGAAATTGTGTGATAGTGCAGAGGGTGGGAGAGGAAAAAGGAAATTGTTGTGAAAGCATGACATAATGGTAATTGATCAAAAAAGAAAGGGAAGAAGACAGGAAGTCTGTATGAAAGTACATGAGGATAAATCTAGTTGCCAAGCATAAAAAATACGTGTGTCTCATAAAGAATGCAAAATGATTAAATAGATAAAAGTTATAAAAACCAAATGAATAAATGATATGTACTAATTAAGAGTGACTTGTGAAATGAAATAAATAAAATTCTATTGAAATTCAAGAAATAATACAATGAAGGTAGTTTTGGAAATAACATTGCACAATCTCAAAAGTACCTAGAACTGTCACAGCAAAGGCAAATCTTAAAATAAAGGCACACATAAAGAAAGAGATTATATGATGCAGTAGAAAGAGTATTGAATTTGGAATAAGATGTCCTGGGTTCAAAACCAGGACCTTCTGCTTGCTGCTTATATGTTTTTGTGTGAGACTCATAGCCTTTCCAGGACCTCATTTCTCTCATCTACATGAAAAATGTTTTATTGAAAACATTTTTCATCTAAAAAAATAAAACTTGTCTTTCTAAATCACTAATAATCTCCTAATAAATTTTAAATGTGAAATAATCTCAGACTTCTCCAGAACCTTGTGCCTTTCATGCCCTGTTATGTACCACATGTCCCCTGGGTAGCAGACCTAAAGCGATAACCTCAATCTGTGCCAGCAAAAGCAACATCTTCTTCCTTCTATCAGCTCAATTTCCACTTGAAATGTGGAGAATCACCAGTGCAAAGACAATGAATTAACCCTTTCCCTGCAGGCCTTCTGTCCCCTGGTAAATCTGTCCTTTGAGGGAGGAAAAGGAAAGTTAATGGGAAACAGAACACCATTCTCCAGCTATGCACATTTTTGTTCCAATCAATCTCCAGCCTTTGGAAGAAAGAAGAGTTTTGAAGCAAAATCTCTCATCTGATCATCTGACAATGTGCCTCCCATCTCATATTGCAAATGTTAGTTCTTTAACATCCATTGGGAAGTGGTCATGCCTTCTATTCAAAGATGACTATTCTAAGATCTGATCATACCCTCCATACTGCAATGATTCTTCATTCTTTTAAATCATCAACCAAACCATAGTCTCCCTTCCCCATAACCCATTGTTCATGGGTTATGCTCTTCAAGCTTCTCACCCCAGAATTTCAATTAAATACCATTCAATTATTCCATAGTTTCTTCTGGGATGCTTGTTCCATGTGCAGTAAACTTCCCTTCATCTTAAACCTTTTCCTCTTACAGACCCTATATGTATTTGCTATTATTGAAATCTGAATACTTCTTGATGATGCTACCTCTGTGACTACCCTGTCACATACTGGTTGTAATTTTACTCACTCATTAAGATGGAGAACCTGGAATACTCATTGCTCCTCAGTGTCACTTTCAGATTTTCTCTCTACTTTCCTCACTCATTAACTTTCTTTGCTATCCTAGCTATTTCTATCTCCCAATCAAAATCCCACTAGTTATTGTCAACAGACACCCCAGGTCATTTTCCTTCCTTCTCAATGAATTTATCACTTTCTCACAAAGTTTTCCTCCACAATTTCTGCCTTCATACTAATGGACTTCAACATATGTAATTATTTCTCTTAAATGCCCTAATTAATTGCTCAATTTACTCACTCCCCCTGAGCTACTTCACCTAATCTCAGTCAAACACTTTGATCATTCTCCTTTTGATCTTGTCATCACCCAAAATTTACCATCTTTCTCTCTCCCAAAATTCCCAAATTCCCTTGTCCAGCCATTATCTCTTGGTTTTTCACATCTCCCTCTACTTTCCCTTATGAAACCTTACTCTACATCTTCACAATGTGAGTGGCAATGTGAGTCACAATGTGACCTTGAATCCTTTGACCCCTCTATTCTATCCTTTGCCATCTTCTCTTCACTCATCACTTTCTCTTCTTTTCCTTATATTCACCCCTTTGTGAATGATTTCAACTCTATACCAACAATCTTTCTTGAATCCCTAGTCCGTTTACTATATTGCCTATTATATCCAGCCAAGCTTCAGTCTTGGATCACTCCTATCTTCACTATTATACATGTGCGCTTGAACAAAGATGAAAATCATGTAACTATTCTGACTGGGTCAACTAAAATTTTATGTTACACCACCTCAATTGACTCCTCACTACTTCTAAGCAATTCAACTATATCTCCTGCATCAGCTCATTATCCTAGTCCACATGGTGGCTCTTGTGATTTGTCTACTCTCCTCTATACCCATTCTCTCACTTAAGAAATTTCCCTTGTGTTTTACAAGGGGGAAAAGAACATTATATTGATCTTCATCTTCTCTCCTCTTACTCATTTTTATTACTAAGATGACTTGTCATTATCTCCTACTTCACCTTTGTCTCACAATCTTAATGAAGAGACTTTCTCTTTAACAATGCTAAATCTTCTTATTGAAGTAAAACCATTGCATCCAATCTCCTCTGATTGTATTCTTTCATCCCCATACTTTTCATTTATTTTCAATCTCCTTCTCTTTCTTCTGCCTCATCCCCTACTGCCTACAAATATACCCGTCTCCCTCCAACCCTGAAAAAAATCTCTCTTATTTCCATACCATAGTTAAACTACTGAGAAAGAATATCTACAATAAGTGTTCTCACTTTCTTTTCTCATTCTCTTCTTAACCTATTGCAATTCAGGTTCCATTGAAACTGCTCTCCCAAAATGATTAATGATCTTTTACTTTCCAAACCCCATGATCTTTTCTCAATTTTCATTCTTCTTGACCTATTTGTAGTCTTTGAGCTTATTGATTACTCTCTTCTATTTTTTAAATATGATTCTTCGCTCTCCTCCTGACTTACTGCTCTTTCTCTGTCTCCTTTGCTGAATACCTCTAACCATAAGTGTCCCATATGGTTTGGTCCTGAACTCTCTTCACTTCAACCTGTATTTCATTTAGTGATCTCATCATTTCTTATGTATTTAATTACCATCTTTTTGATGCTCCAAAATTTCTGATGAATTCCAACTCCCATCTCCAACTGATGTTCAAATATTTTAATTAAACTAGCTATCAAACAGAAGTTTTTGACTAAATATGTTCAATGAGATAAATCATCATTTTTCCCCATAACTTTACCCCTCCTACCTTTCCCATTCCTACAGAGTACAACACTATCCTCCCAGTTCCTCAGGTTTTCAGACCAAGAGCCATGATAAATTTCTTATTCTCTTTCCTTTTCCTATATTCAATCTGTTGCCATGATTTGCCATTTTCAACTTTGCAAAATATTACAAATGTGCCCCCTTCACTCTTCTAATGTTGCTACCACTCTACTATAGCCCCTCAAAACCACATCTATTGTAATAGCTTGCTGATAGATCCGCCTGCCTCAAGTCACACCCCAATTCAATCCATTCTCTATTCAGCTACTAAAGTGATTTTCTAAATGCACAGAAGTGATCATACAGTTGTCTTACTCAATAAATATCCATGGGTTCCTCTTGTCTCTAAGAACAAATACAAAATGCTTTGTTTGGCATTCAAAACCACTCATTGCCTTTACAATTTTCTTAAATTTCACTCTTCACTATGTATTCATAAAAAAAATACACACACACATAAATACATGCACACACACATTTATATCTATTATTTTGTTACACTTTATATTTCAAACTGTGGATGCTTCTTCCTTTGTTATGCACTTGAGAAAGCCACCATTTGAAGCATATTGATACACAGACATATATACGAATACACACACATGCATGAACATATATATATATGTGTGTGTGTGTGTATACATATATATATACATGCACATAAATACAAGCAAATGTACAAGCATGTGTGTTATTGTTTGGAATATATGATTTATAGAGATATATTAAAATATATAACTAACAAGCATATATTAAATTCTTACTGTATACCAGGCACTATACTAAACACCAAGAGCACAAAGAAAGATAAAAATGGTTCCTGCTGTCACTGAGCCTTAAATTCTATTCTGGGAGGCAATATGTAAATTTAAAAATGCATGCAAGATACATAAAAATTATTTGGAAGGTAACATTAAAGAAAAAGCCTCAAGCTGCGGAAAGACTGGGAAATAGCTCCTGTAAGAGGGTACATTTAATTAGCATCTTAAAGCCAAGGAGACACAAAGGGGAAGAAAAAATATGTGAGACTTTGGGGATAGAGACTATAACAGCTTTAGAGATAGGAAATAGTGTATATAAGCCAATATAGCAGTATTATAGAGCATGTGAAGTCAAATAAGATGTAAGATTTCTAAAGTAGGAAGGGGCCAAGTTAAAAAAAAAACATTAAAATCAAATGTTCTAAAAAACTCATTGTGAGATTCTTCTATGATTATTTTTTTCTTCTTGGAATATAAGCTTTTAGAGAGTAAAGAATGATTCATTTTTAATATTACTCAGTGCCTTGCAAAACACTGAACATATAGATAGTGCTTAATAAATGCAAATTAATTAGTTTGGTAAATATATGCTTAATATTTTCAGGCAGATTCTCAAGCTTTGATTGGAATAGTTGTTCAAAGAACTGGGAAGAATCAAAACTTTCTTTGAGAAGAAAGCACAACAAAAACAACAACAAACCATGACATCTATATGTAAGTAATACATTTTTCACAGGAAGCAAAGTGGTCTTGTATCTGGACAAAATTATATATGGGTTTCTAAATTTCTAAAATAAAATTTCTAAAAAACACTAACACATGTAGTCTTTCTAAAATTAATAATAAAGACTACATATTTTAATATAATTTGAAATTAATTGATACCAATAAAATATTTTCCAAAATCTTGCTAAAAATATCATAATCAAGGAAGATGGTTTAATATGCACATTAAATATTGACTAATTCTTTAGCCTTTAAGACTTTATTTTACACTGTTTGAAATTAAGAAAATAACTTACTAGGTCAGTATTTATCATCTACCTTACAAAAAACTTTTCTGAATTAAAACAGTTATTTCCTTTGCATCTATAAATTGCTGATATGAAAAAATTATCCATTCAAGTCCAACAGGCAT
Organism: Myrmecobius fasciatus; assembly: GCA_023553655.1. Classification (NCBI taxonomy): domain Eukaryota; kingdom Metazoa; phylum Chordata; class Mammalia; order Dasyuromorphia; family Myrmecobiidae; genus Myrmecobius; species Myrmecobius fasciatus. The sequence goes on from JAJPUD010004486.1 coordinate 32,707, forward strand.
TTATTAAGTATTCATTATAAGAAATAATGGAAAAAAATGTTATAGTCCTCTCTAGTTGTCATGTGATAATTTTTTATGAAGGAAAAACAATATGTTTTACTAAAACTTAGTGTTTTCTCTTTATCAAACAATACAAATTTTAAAAGTTAATATTTGTCTCCTTTTTTTTGCTTTAAGCATCTAGAAAATCCAAATATAATTTGAATGCTCAAATTCAATAACTAATTTATCATAGATATCAGAAAAAAACTATTTTCTAATTCATTGAACTTTTCCCCTTGTTTTCTTTTTATATATTCTGTTTTATGTCATGTTAATTCTATAAGCTTTCCAAAATCCTTTTTACAGAAATGTAGCTTAAATTATACAATAAGCACACATATTAGTCTAGTATAAAGCTTAATAAAAATTTAAATTCTCTATATAATTTGAGTTAAATGCAATGCTCTATTTATATTTACATTTTACCTTTATGCTATATTAAAGATAATGATCACGATTGAATTATTAAATGTGGCTAAAACTGAGAATCTTTGGATTTTTAAATATAATCAAAATTACTTGCGGACCTAGATCTGTGATTTTACTGATAAAGAAATATTTACTATGGAAATTCCCCCCATTAACTCAGATTATCTAATCTTGTAAGTTAGAGCTTCAGAACCTTAACTGAGCACACAGAACCTAGTGACTGTCCCATGGTGATAGAGTTAATATGTGTCAAAAGCAAGATTTTATAATTGCAAAAATCAACTCAATCCACAAAGCCACACTGTCATAAAAAGTAAGGGTTAATAAAGTATTACATCTAATTATGAAAAGTAACTTAAATTGATTCAAAGAGTCAATGAAATCTGAGAAAGGACACCAATAAGAAAATGGGTAAAATTGTGCTTTCTACTTACTTACCTAGAAAAAGTGAGCTATGTTTTTTTTTTGAAGGAACATATTCTCAATATACAATTAAAATCAAATTATACTTTTCTAATTATAGCTAGTTTTCATCGAAGCCAACCAATTAACTCAAATGAAATTCAAGTATACTTGACTTTTGTGAATTATGCTCTAGAAAAATTCTACAGATACCCTTTGAAAAGTCAAGTGTGCATTTATTGCATTTCAGAAAATTGGTCAAATGCTTCTCATTGAAAGGTGGACAAATTAAAAGAAGTTTAAGAGAAGACTATTCCAATATTCCATCAAGTGCCTTGCTTCATGTAGTTTGCCTTTTCACTATTTCCTGAAATTAAACCACTATTCATTTAATAATATAACTTACAGATGAAGTTATGTGACTATAATACATATAAATAGCAGAGTACCTGAATTATTAGATCAATGACAAATATTTGTGTTGCAGAGAAATATAAAGCTAATATGTTTTCCTTATCAAATTCTATAAGGTGGTAAGTACACCAGATTTTTAAACTGTGGCTTTATGTCATTATTTTGGTTAGGAGGAATTGTAAATATTTAATTTTGCACAACAATTATTTTGTTTGCCCCTGAAATTTCATTTATTTATTTATTCATTACTACTTATTTATTTATTTTAGATTTTGAAATGGATTCAGGAAATTTAATTCAATGAATTTGTTCATCGTCTACTTGATAAAAATATGTTTTGTAGGGATGTGAGGATACAAAGACAGAAATGAATAAATCCTGCTATCAATTAGTTCCAAAGAGGGAAAGATAAGGTAGGATCCCTAAGACATACATGTTTGTTGTTAAATCTAACAAAAAACAAGAACTTTGTTATTTCTTGGCCTAAAACACTGATATCTCTGCCCTTCCAATAAGTATGGTGTCAGAGTAGTACAAAAACACCAACATTATGCATGAGGGTGTTTTGGGCATAGTGGGTATGGTAGAACATGTTTTCAAGGAAAAGGAAAGTTTTCAAGGGAGAAACTGAACAGGGAAGCAATATCGAAGTTCAGAATAATGGCATGCATTTAGTCCTGAGATTACATATGAAAATGGTCAGTTTTTTAATGAATTTGATAAATTGAAGTTGTTGTCTTTTGTTCTCAAAGACCATGACATCAGGGAAATGATGTCATGACATGCAAGTGAATTGGTCTTAAGTGAGAGAGGGCTGTGCAAGGTCACTAACCTCGCTTTCTCCTCTAGAGCCATTTGGGTCCAGTGGCAAGGTATAAATCAACATGACTAGATATGGCCCTGGATGGAGTGGGAGACCTTGGCCTTTTTAAGACCATATACTAGACCTTCAATAGATCTCAGATTGGGGCTGAATGCATTCACTGATTAAGGCTTGGTAACAATTGAGGTAAAAAAAAATCCCTTTCACCTAGTCCCCCCCCAAAAAAAAATAAATGAATGAATGAAATTTGGAGGGGAAGACCCTCAGGATTTCTGGTCAAAGCTAAAATGACTGCTTTTTACACTCAGTCTGAATCAATCAGGATCCAAACAATGACCAAATGGGGCTTGACCTAGGACCTATTGGTATCCAATCAGAATCAGATTGGTTTTAGTTTAAGGCATGATCCTTAAGAAAGCAAGCCAGTTAGTAAATCCCAATCTTGGGAGGGTTCCAAAGTAAAACAAAGAAAACATATGTTTTTAACAGCATCTTTAGTTAAGGCCTGACACCCTATGTGGAAAGAAAGAGGAAAGGAAAGAAGTAAGGAGGGAAAGAGGGAAGGAAGCAAGAAGTGAAAGGAAAGAGGGAAAGAAGAAACAATAAAAAAGGAAGTAGGGAAAGATAGAAAGAGGAGAGAAAGAAAATAAAGAAAAGAAGAAAAAAAGAATGAAGCAGGGAAGGAAGGAGGGGGGAAGGAAGAAAGGAAGGAAAGAAGGGGAGAGAAAGGGGAGAAGGAAGGCAGGGATAAAAGAAGGAAGGAAAGAAAAAAAGAAAGAAGGAAGGAAGTAGTCTTCCAACGAGCAATAGATCAAGAGTAACTTTTAGAAAAAAAAAAAGTGGAGATGGGCGGAGCCAAGATGGCAGAGTGAGCAACTCTCTGTGTCCTCCTTTGACCTTCTCTCAAATTAATAGCAAAATAAGCCTCTGAACTGATCTTTAAGTCAACCAACCCAGAAATATTTGGACTAAGAAATTCTGCTTGTTGAAGTTACCTTTGAAGAACTTCATGGAGGTCGGTTTCAGTCAGGCAGAGGGGGCTAGCAGTTTGCCCAGAGTCAGGGAGACAGGGCAGGAAACTGGGCAGGGCTCAGCATGGCAGAAACTCAAAACAGCTGGTGTTTCTAAGGCACTCGGGACACTTTGCCCTGATTGCAGGCAGGTACACTGGCAGATCTGCTTTTTGTAAAAGGCAGTTTGTAACCCATTGGAAAAGCAAGGTCCTAGCCCAATCAGCCAGAAAACCAGAAGTTAATTAGCAAAATTGCTCCAGGGCAAACTATCACAGCTAGCCACTGCTTCTATGCTTTTCACAGACCCCCAGCTTTTAAAAAAAACCTGAGTAAGAAGCAGAAGAGAGCTCTTACCATAGACAGCTTTTATGGAGAGAAAGAAAGGCAGACCCCCAGCTCCTGAAGTTCCTATAGGCAAAGCAACTCCAGAGGAAGCCATCAAGGGAGATATAACTTGGTCCCCTTTTCAAAAAGCCTTTCTGAAAGATTGCATAAAGAATCTCAAAAAAGAGCTGGATGATAAATGGGAAAATAAACTGAGATCAGTGCAAGAAGGATTTAATGACCTACAAGAAGGATATAATGCCCTGCAAAAGAGATATGAAAAAGACACCAATTTATTGAAAAACAAAATTGGTGAATTGGAAATAGACAATAATGCACTGAAAAATAAAATTAGTGAAGTGGGAAAAGAGTGCAATGAACAAAAAAATTCAACTGGCCAGTTACAAAAGGAGCTAAAAAAGGTAACTGAAGAAAACAACACTTTAAAAATAAGAATTGAACAAATGCAAGGGAATGACTCAATAAGACTTCAAGAATCAGTCAAACAAAAACAAAAAAAATGAAAAAATAGAAGAAAATATGAAATATCTCCTAGGAAAAACAACTGACTTGGAAAATAGATCTAGGAGAGACAATCTAAGGATTATTGGACTTCCTGAAAGCCATGATGAAAAAAAAAGGATCTAAACACTATCTTCCAGGAAATCCTGAAAAAAAACTGCCCTAAGGTTGTAGAATCAGAAGGCAAAATCACCATTGAAAGAATTCACCGATCACCTCCTGAAAGAGACCCCAAAATTAAAACCCCAAGGAATATTGTGGCTAAATTTCAGGACTATTGCACCAAGAAAAAAATTTTGTTAGCAGCTAGAAAGAAACAATTCAAATACCGAGGATCTATAATTAGAATGACACACTATCTGTCAGCCTCCACATTGAAGGATGGAAGGGCCTGCAACCAGATATTCCAAAAGGCAAAGGAAATTGGATTACAGCCAACAATAACCTATCCAGCTAGAATGAGCATTATCCTCCATGGAAGAAGATGAACATTTAATGATATAGATGAATTTCACCTATTCCTAATGAAAATACCAGATCTGAACAAAAATTCGACCTCCAAACACAGAACTCAAGAGAAGCATAAAAAAAAAGGTAAAAAAGAAAGGACTCTTGAGAACTTTATTTCTACTATGGGGATACTTAAAGATTAGGGGTATAATTACATATTACTTCGATAATATGAAAAAAGAAAACAAGAGGGGGAAAGGTTATCATACTGGGGAAAAGAGGGAAAAGGTGGTAAAATAAGATTCTAAAAAAAGGAGGTAAAAATAAGGTAAAATCTCATGAAGAGGCAAAGAAAACCAAATATAATTGAGGGAAAGAAGTGAGGGATATGAGCACTGTGTAAATATTACTCTCATCAGATTGGGCTCTAAAAGTGTATATCAGACACTTTTGGTTTCACAGAGAAACTTGTCCTTCACTATAGGGAAGTGGGAGGCAAAGGAGGAAAAGAAAGGGGAAAAAAAGTTAGCCAACCAGGATAGCTCAGGTATATATTTACTGAAATATTCAGGAAGTTTTACTATATAACTTCAGGAAGGTCTAATATATGGTCACCATACTGACCAAGCATGGTAATCCACAGTGAGTATTAATCATTGAGAGAACATCTCTGCTACAGTCAAAACTTGAGTTCATAATGTAAGCTTCTCAAGTAACTGATCAACTATTCTAGTTAACTGAGAAGTTATCTATGTCCCAAAGAATCTCTTACTTCACTACTTTATTTCTCCAAACTCAGACTTATGAAAAGGATAATCAATCATTACTGCTTACAAGATTAGCTCTAACAGACAACTTTTCAACGCATAAAATGGTGTAATAAGGACAAAATTATTTGAGAGAAGCAGTCATTTCAAAATACTACTTTATATAAAAGTTTTTTTTTTTTTTGTAAAAATCATTTAACCTTAGAGCAGGTGGTTATTTTAAAAACTCTCTTCTATAAGAGGTATCTCATATATACTGTCATATAGTTCCCATTAACAAAATGATTTCATTAAAAAATCCATTGAGGAATACCATCTAAGCATAAAATATAGAGGCACATTCTTTTCAGTTATGTTAGTTACATTATCATGGAGGATATTCTTTGCAAAATTCAACAAAAGTGGCATCTCTCTTTTTTGGAGAATTTCTGCAAATGCTTCTGAGAATTCCAACTTCATTGAGCTCTAAAGCACTTTAGCATCTCATCAATATAGTCTCAGTTTTTCATAGATAGCAGTCACACCAGAAAATCAAAATGGATGAGGAGTGAACGTTGCCCTAATTTGACAAGCTATTAAATCAGCAAACTATCCACAGTTAATATGGCTGGGAAACAATCAGAGAGAGAGACAAAGATGTAGACACATAATTGAATAGGAGATAGCAGTTGAGTGAAATTGTCCTTAGGAAAAAAAAAAATAACTAAACCCTTCCTTTCAATTATCATAAGTCCTTGTTGTCTAATAACTCCACTATTTGTTACCAGTAAAATCCCATTAATGTTATATGGCTGTATCATGAACATCATGTACTCAGAAGAATCACAAGTATTTATGAATCACCCGACAATAAAAGTTATTGCAGGCTATTGTAGGTGTGAATGGCCTGAAAAATATTGTCATTGATGGCTTTGATATAAAAGAAATTTAAGTTTTTATCGAAGATATTAAAAGGAATCTAACTGAGTCATATTAAGAATGTGGGATAATAGATGGCTAATCTAAATGCTTTTAGTACCCACAGAATATTAAAATAACCAAGTGAAAGCCTAAAATAATTGGTATTGCTGATATGAAATAATAATGAATAACAAAAATAACTAGCATTTACAAAGCACTTTAAAGTGCCAACTGCAATATATTATATATCATTTTAACATTACAACAATCCTGTAACAAATGAATTTTATTTTCTCTATTTTACAAATAGAGAAAATAAAATTTGGAGATTAAGTAACTTGCCTAGGATCATAAACTAGTATCTGAGGTAGATTTACAACTCAAGTGTTCCTTGGATGTAACTGCCATTTGTTTTTTGTAATTTTTTTTAACCCACAATATAATATGCATTTCAAAAGATGAGAAGGCATGATGAATTGAAATGTATGTTTGTGGAAGGAATATTTATAACAGTGAGATTATGGTTTCTTTGGAATACTGAACCAATTATTGAACAATAATAATACCAAATAGATACTCTAATGGATAAGTATAAACAATATTAAGTTTGGAGTTCACAGAAACTTGTTTGGAAATATCTCTTTCATATTAATTTTGTGACTATGGACAAATCAGTTTTCTCATTTGTAAAATGGAAATGATAATGCCTATAGTATGTACTTCATAAAGCTATTATGAAGATTAGATCACATGCCTAAAATCATTTTTAATCTTTGAAGAGTTAAATTTATTATAAATCATAAATTATAAAATAAACAGAATTCTATTTTATACATTTTATAGAACTAGCTAATTTTAAATGACAGTCATAATAGTCAATGGTGTAATGTGTATCCCACAAAAAAAGAACTCCTCAGTTTAAGCAAGCACATTCACAAATTGAAACTGTACAAAGGGCACCAAAGACAATTGTTTTTCACGTACATATAGTTGGTCTCTTGGCCCTTCCTTCACACAATGGGCTACATATACTAAGTTAAATGAAAAATTGCTAGCATATTATATATAAATATATTTATTTAACATATTCAGCTGCAAAGCACAGTTGTAATTATTATTCTTTTTTACAAGTTATCAACATTTTTGACAAATTTCTTGTGTTTTGTTAGTAATCTTTTGAGAGGAGCAGATTTCTTCCTAAATTTTCAACTAGTTTTTGTTGGAAAAAAATAATAAAACTTTAAGATCATTATCCATTGAAATTTGGAAGAGATGGATATTTATATAAATCCTTCATTTTTGTTTTGATATGGCACTACATACTATCCCAAGTCATCCTGACTTTTGCTTTGTCACTTACCTTAGATGATTCATAAAGAGAGAGGGAGGCTGATGATTGTGCAGCTCTGCCTAACAAATTTAATGCACATGTAAGTCAGGACATTTGTCCTCTTCATAAACAAAAGAAAAACAAGAATTTTATTTCAGTGATTTATATGAACTAAAACTCCAATAAACATGAACTAAAATTTCCAATAATCTAGAAAAGAATAAAAGATAAGCCCAAAGTAACACAATTTCATTATATATATAACTTTTCAAAATGTGAAAGTATAGTCAAGAAAAGTAACTCTGCCTTAATTTTTTAAAAATGTAAATAGAGGAAAAACTGATGAATTATGTGTATTTGGGTAAAATATACATCTAAATTTAATGATAATGAAGAGGTTTTGATGGTAGTGGTACTGATGATTACAAATAATAATATATCATTTACATAATTTCCTAAATTTTACAAACTTATGTTCATATATGTTGTCTTATTTTATTCCCAAAACCACTCTAGGGAAGTGGGTGATATTATTATCTATGTTTTAAAGATGAAGTAACTAAGGCTGTAAGTCTTGTCCAAGGTAACAAAGTCATTAACTTTTTCTGGGAGTTTTTAAAGACAAGTCTTCTTCAAATCCAGAATTCTGTCTACAATTCCACCTAGCTGTTCATACAATGAATGATATATTTCCTTGTAACTAAAAGATCATCCTTTATCATTATAATTAAGTAGTTGCCTCTTGTCTCCCTGATTTGTTTCCAAAACACAAGAGAAAGCTAGTCTAACAGACACATTTAAAATTAAGATATTTATTAAATAGTATTAAAATATTTGTTTCTTTTATCTTATTTTGGGGGAGAATAAATGAATTTGTTGGGCTTAAATCAGAAATGTAAATCTATGAATGATATTAATGTGTTGCTATATGGTGAAATTCATCTATATGATTGTTGCGAAAATGTTTTTGAGCTTTATTATAATTCGTTTGTTTTGTTTTTTATTTTTGTACTATAAATATAAGGTGGAATCATGATTTTCTAAAGAAGCTCCCTTTTCCCTAGTAGATATTTTTTTTCTGTTCAAAGACAACCTCAGCATAATATACTATGATACAGTATTTCATAATTCAGCTTCCCATAGACTATTATAATGGTTACTATCTTCGATTTTCATTTAAAAACAGAAAGACATAATTTGAAACTTACCTTGGTAATTGCTCTGATATTGACCCTATTTTACAGAGCTAAATTAGGAAACTTTAACTTCTAATAATTTTTTTGTAGTCATATGGATAATTTTCTTCTGTGGAATCCAAGACATAATAAAACAAGATTTAGTAATGTGCTTTTTAAGATGCTATATGCTGAGCTAAAACAGATTGGAATGTGAGACATCTGCTTCCAGAAACATTTTGGGTTACTTTTAGATGCATCGAATTGGGTTTTGATATTTGGCACATACATTTTGTACATGTTTCCTTTTTTATGACAAACTGGACTAAAAGCATTAATTTATTGTTTAATGTTTGGGTTTAAAAATACAGAAGCAGTGAAATGTTTCTAGTGACCAGTTTTGTGATTATACTTCATACGAAATACATAGGAATGTCATTTAAGGAAAACTTTCAATTCTTTTATTTTTTTCATTGTCTTTAGAAATTAAAATTAATGACTTTTATCCTTTTGTAATTAAGGACATTTTGAAAGAAGGAAATGATTTTGTTATTTACTTATTATGTCAAAACATTTTGCTAAGAACAGGAAATGCAAATAAAAAAGAAAGACTGTTTTCTTAAGGAAATTATATTCTAATGGGAGAGATAACTTGAATAGAAAACTCATATTTGCAAGGTCCAAATGGATGCCCTTAAGAAGTATTGGGGAAAAAAATGGTCATTTCTGTTTAAGGTAATTTCCACCAATAAAATCCTATCAATTTCTGATGTTGAATTCTGTGATAGTGTCAAAGACTTTGGTGAAAAAAAAACTAGCATGAATTCCCATAGATAGTAAATAGCTTTGAACCCTCCTTCCTTTTCTGTGAATTGTGTAATAAATTGTTGAAGTAGTACATTGGAGAATTCTGCAGAGGGGAGAAAACTCAGGATCAGATGGATTTACACATGAATTCTACCAAACCTTTAGAGAACATTTCTAATACTATATAAAAGATATTTTAAGATACATGAAGAAAAATTACCAAATTACATTTTCAATACAAATATGCTGCTAATACCTAAACCAGGAAGGCCCAAATAGAAAGAAATTTTTAGACCAATTTTCCTAATACATATTGTTGCAAAAATTTTAAACAAAATACTAGCAAGACAGTTACAGAAATATATCACAAGGATCATATGCTAGGATCAAAAGGGATTTATACCAGAAATGCAAGGTTGATTCTATATTAGGAAAGTCATCAACACAATGGATCATATCAGTAATAAAACCAACAGAAATCAAATGATTGTCTCTATAGATTTTGAAGAAGTCTTTGACAAAACATAGTCCCCATTCCTTTTAAAAACTCCAGAGGGCATAGGGGGAAATGGATTGTTCCATAAAATGATAAGAAGTATCTATCTAAATATAAAATATTTTAGAATCTATCTGCCAAGGAAAAGTCAGGAACTATATGAACTAAACTACAAAACACTTTCCACACAAATAAAATTAGACCTAGTCAATTGGAAAAACTTAAAATGCTCATAGGTAGGCCAAGTGAATATAATAAAAATGACAATACTACCCAAACTAATTTACTTATTTAGTGCCATATCAAACTTCCAAGAAATTATCTTACACATGTAGAAAAATAGTAGCAAAATTCATTTTGAAGAACAAAAGGTCAAGAGTTTCAAGGGAATTAATGAAAAAAAAGGTTGATGATGGTGGCCTTGCTGTACCAGATCTAAAACTATATTATAAAGCAGTGGTCATCAAAACAATTTGGTACTGGCTAAGAAATAGAGTAGTCGATCAGTGGAATAGGATAGAATCACAAGACAAACTAGGCAATAACTATAGCAATTTGGTTTCTGATAAACATAAAGACCCCAGCTTCTGGGATAAGCACTCACTATTTGACAAAAACTGCTGGGAAAATTGGAAACTAGTGTGGAAGAAATTAGGGCTTGACCCACATCTAACACCACATACCAAGATAAGATCTAAATGGGTTCATGATTTGGATATAAAGAGTGATATTATAAGTAAATTAGAGGAACATAATATAGTTTACCTCTCAGACCTATGGAGATGGAATAAATTTATGTCCAAAGAAGATCTGGAACTCTTAATTGAACACCAGATAGATAATTTTGACTATATTAAGTTAAAAAGTTTTTGCACAAACAAAAGCAATGCAGTCAAGATTAAGAGGGAAGCAATAAATTGGGAAATCATCTTTACATTTAAGGGTTCTGATAAAGGTCTCATCTCTAAAATATATAGAGAATTGTCTCATATTCATAAGAATTCAAGCCATTCTCCAATTGATAAATGGTCAAAGGATATGAACAGACAATTTTCAGATGATGAAATTAAAACTATTTGTACTCATAGGAAAATGTACTCCAAATCACTATTGATCAGAGAAATGCAAATTACGACTACTCTGAGATACACTACACACCTGTCAGATTGTCTAAAATGACAGGAAATGTTAATGATGAATGTTGGAGGGGATGTGGGAAGGCTGGGACACTGATGCATTGTTGGTGGAACTGTGAACGGATCCAGCCATTCTGGAGAACAATTTGGAGCTATGCTCAAAAAGTCATCAAACGTGCATACCCTTTGACTCAGCAGTGTTTCTACTGTGCTTATATCCCAAAGAGATCTTAAAGGAAGGAAAGGGCCCCACATATGCAAGAATGTTTGTGGCAGCCCTTTTTGTAGTGGCTAGAAACTGGAAACTGAATGGAAGCCCATCAATTGGAGAGTGGCTGAATAAATTATAGTATATGTATCTTATGGAATATTATTGTTCTGTGAGAAATGACGAGCAGGATGATTTCAGAGAGACCTGGAGAGACTTGCATGAAGTGGTGCTGAGTGAAATGAACAGAACCGGGAGATCATTATACACGGCAACAACAACACTATATGAGATCAATTCTGATGGACATGGCTCTCTTCAACAATGAAATGTTTCAAACCAGTTCCAATTGTTCAGTGAAGAAAGCCATACACACCCAGAGAGAGTGGACCACACCATAACATTTTCATGCTCTCTATTGATTTTTGCTTTCATTGTGTTTCCTTTCTCTGATTTTTCTTTCTTGTAGATACCATTTTTCTTGCACAAAAATGATGTGTGGAAATATGTATACATATATTTGATTTGTCAAGTTTTTTAACATAATTAACATGTAGTGGATATCATGCCATCTAGGGGAGGGGTGAGAAGTAGTGGGAAAAATTTGTAAGAGAAAGCTTTGTAAGGGTTAATGTTGAAGAATTACCCATACATATATTTTGCAAATAAAAAATTTTAATAAAAAAAGAAGTATCTATCTAAAGTCATCAGAAAACATATGTAATGTGGAGAAGTTAGAAGCCTTTACAATACAATGAGGCATGAAACAAGGATACCCATTATCACCATTATTCAGTATAATACTGGAAAATTTAGCTATTACAATAAAAGAAGAAAAAAGAAAGCAAAGGAATTAGAATAAGTAATGAGGAAACTATTCTATCTCTATTTGCAAATGATATGATGATGTACTTCAAGAACCCTATAGCATCAATTAAAAAAAATTACTTGAAATAATGAACAAATAAAGTTGCTGGATATAAAATAAACCCACATAAATCATTAACATTTCTTTATATTAACAACAAAGTCAGTAGCAAGAAATATAAAGAGAACTTCCATTCAAAATAACTGTAAACAATATACAATATTTAGGAGTCTCACTGCCATGACAATTTAGTAAATACATGAAGATAATTACACTTCCCACACAAATAAAGCCAGATATAAACAATTGTAAATATAAACTAGTTGCTCATGGGTAGGGTGAGTCAGTATAATAAAAATGACAATTCTGTGTAAACTTAATTACTTATTCAGTGCCATATCAATCAAACTACAAATAAATAAATCTTTATTATACAACTAGAAAAAAATAGTAACAAAATTCATCTGGAGGAACAAAAGATCCAGGGAGTAAGTAACGTGGATTAATGAAAAAAGTACAATGAAAGATGTCCTACTAATACCAGATATCAAGCAATACTATAAAGTGGAAATCATCAAAACTATCTGGTTTTGGCTAAGAAGGAGAGTAGTTGGTCAATGAAATAGTATAGGTATACAAGATACAGTAGTCAATGATCACACTAACCACAGTTTGAAAACCTCTGAAACCCCACTTTCTGGAATAAGAACTCATTACATCACAAAAACTGATGGGAAAACTGGAAAACAATAGGATACAAACTAGATACAGAACAACATCTCACATTGGGTACTAATACAAGGTGCATGATTTATACATACATGGGGATATCATAAACTAGAAGAGTAAGGAATCATCTACCTATCAAATCTGTAGGGAGGAAAAGAATTCATGATCAAAAAAGAGAATAAAGTTTCACAAAATAAAAAATAATTATAATTATATTTAAAAAGCTTTTTACACAAACAATACTGATGCTACCAAAATTAGGAGAGCAGAAAGCTGGGGGAAAATAATCACAGCATATTTCTCTGATAAAGACTTCATTTCTTAATAATATAAATTTATAAGAATACAGGCCATTCCTCAATTGCTAAATGTATATAATAGGCAAATTTTCAGATGAAGAAATCAAAGCATTCTATAGGCATATAATGAAGTATACAAAATCACTTTCAACTAGAAAAATTGACATTAATACAATTCTGAGATACCAACTCACACCTACCAAATTGACTAATATGAAAAAAAAAAAATAAAGTGATAAATGTTGAAGAGAATGTCAGAAAAACAGAATACTAATACTCCCTTGGTGAAGTTGTAAACTATTTCAACCATTTTCAAAAGCAATTTAAATATATGAACAAAGGGGCAATCAAATTATGCACTCTTTAATCAAGAAAAGAAAGGCCTGTGTCTCAGAGATTATAGAAGAGGGAAAAGGACCTACATGTACAAAAATATTTATATCAGTTCTTTTTATGGTGGCAAAATAGTGGAAATTGAGGGGCTGCCTATCAGTTGGGGAATGGCTGAACTAACTCTGGTATATGAATGCAATGGTATACTATTGTGCAATAAGAAATGATTATGAGGCAGATGTCAGGAAGTTGAAATAGGGAAATACTTGTACAAACTGATAGAAAGTGAAATGATCAGAGCCAGGAAAACATTATTCATAGTATTAGCAACATTGTGTGATGATTGACTATGACTGAGTCAACTCTTCTCAGCAACATAATGATCCAAGACAAGTACAAAGGCCTCATGAAGGAAAATCTGTCTATATCCAGATAAAGAACTCTCAGATTTTGAATGCAGATGGATGCATTTTTTCATTTCCTTTATTCTTTCTCAATTTTTTTTCTTTTTGATAGTCACAACTGTGACTAATGTGGAAATACATTTCACATGATAGCACAAGTATAAATTATAACAAACAGCCTACCATATTTGGAAAAGAGAAGGAGAAAAAGTAGAAAAATTTGGAAATCAAAATCATGTAGAAAGGAATGCTAATTTTTTGACATATAACCGAGGGAAACATAAAATCATATTTTAAAAAATAGTCAATTGGAATATGACAAGGAGATTTTAAGCCACAACTTAGAAATATACTCTGCTTCTTTATATCTCATAATAAACTTTCTAATTAACTATGACAGGACTTATTTGACCATAGATGAATGATAACCAATATGTTAAACTATAAATGTATTAAGCTGCTATCTTTTAGACATATTTTCAAACTTAAAGAGAGTTTCTAAATCCAAGGAACTATTCTCTATTATGAAACTTGAAAGGTATAGAGAAATCATGAGGATAAACTGAGAAAATTATTTCCAAAATTTGGTTTGGAAAAAAGTTCATCCAGATTATTTTATTGGCTCCTCAAGTTATAAATACTTGTTCATTTTTCTGGACATTTTCAATGAAAAAATGTTTCCCCTCCTTTGTAAAAGTTTAACAACTTTCCAGCAAACCAGTGGCTCTCCATTAGTAATTCACACACCAAAGGGGAACAAAAAATTCCTAATAAATTGTTTTTTTTTCTTGTAGCTTTGTCCTTATTAGAACAAAAAATGAATGCAAAATGAAAGGAGTGGCCTCAATAGTTATCTGTAAGCCATCTACTATTTATATGAAATTTGAGGTAGAATGCTACTTAACCTTTGCCTTTTGCGCTTCTTCTACTTGCCCTTTTCTTTCTTCTACTTATCTGTACATATGTACTTAATATTGATGTATTTAGAAAGTCAGCATTCAGAGTGTTGAGAGATCAGGCTTTGAGGAAAGGAAGATCTGTGTTTAAACACTGCTTCTGTCACATATTGGATTTGTGACCATGAGCAGTTGCAGTAGTTCAGGCAAATCCCCTATAAATAATAAAGTAATACTAATCTTTTTTCAATGCAGATATTTCTTCAGAAGGAAATCCTTACAGCTATGAAATCTTAAATACAAATCTTCCTACTCCAAAAAAATTATAAATTACTATCACTGATGACCCCTGTAAACAATGTCACAGATTAAGATTAATAAAAAGCATTTCTTTTATTCACTTATTTTCAACACAGAATTGCTCATAGAAAGAAGTGGCAACTATCAAAATACTGTCAGGTCACATAGTACACTGAAAAACCTTGGTTAAAGGATAACAGGCAACAATTCATTTGTAGATCAAAGGTGTAACATAAGGGACTGGTCCAAGATGCATTTCATTTTCATCTCATTCCTCCAACTTGGAGGCAAAGATCA
This sequence comes from Myrmecobius fasciatus, assembly GCA_023553655.1. Taxonomy (NCBI): domain Eukaryota; kingdom Metazoa; phylum Chordata; class Mammalia; order Dasyuromorphia; family Myrmecobiidae; genus Myrmecobius; species Myrmecobius fasciatus. The sequence goes on from JAJPUD010004486.1 coordinate 48,071, forward strand.
GAAAGCTAGCATTAGTTAAAGAATTCTCAGCTGCATTAAAGTTAAATAACAACTAAAAGTCATCCACAGCAGTGTCTCTCTCTAATCCATAGATGTGTCTCTAAGGACTACAATCCAAAGAAGAAAACAGAGAATTGTTAAAGGTGCCAACAAGATGTGCTGTGATCAGCAAGCATCTTAGGCCCAGGGCTGAGGATAAGATGCTTTCTTTGTTCTGAGCTCAAAGGAAAAGAAAGTTCTATTTAACACTTCCTGCCTTAGTAAATACACAGGCTTGTGATTGATCACTTTTTATAATGGAACAATAACCAATTCTATGCAATGTTAAAGAAGCCAGATCCTTCACAGTTAATATTAGAATCATTCCTATTCTTTTTAAATGCCTATTGCCACCAGATAATAATCTAGCTAATGCATAGATCACTCTTTAGCTGTGAAAAAAGTAAAAGTCTTGCTGTGAAAAGCTTTTCCATCCTGTTGAAAACATCAATACCACATGCCAGGGTAGGCACTCTCAAAGAAATAAATATTGATTTCCCTCCTCCATACCTTACCAATGGCAGGCAACTGCCTTCCTTGCTCTGAATTTTTTATTGTTTTGCACTTGATGGATTCTGTTAGCATTGAATTTTTATTGTTTCATTGTTCTCTCTTAAAAAAAAGTCATTTATGATGCTTGTTGAGGAACACAAGACTGAAAAGTACTGTTTGAAATTAATGTAGCACTTCCTTTACTGCAGTCCTCCTGTCAGGTATGATTTATTTAATTTCAACATTACTAGCAGGGACTTCCTAAGATTTTTTTAAGCTTATGGTGTTACTGATATGTCCCATTTTATTCTTCCTGTAAATCAGACTTTAAAGCTATGTCCATATGTGTACCTCTTTCTTTATGTATTTTTGCATGTTTAATTGTGTATGCATGATTATGTTGCAAGTTCAGCTACTATTCTTTAAGAATATCAGCTGGAGAACTTCTAATTATCAATAGCTGTATGTTGACAGGTATAGGAATATGCCAGAACTTAATAAACAGTGAAAGGTAGAATAGCTCACTTCCAAACATTCATAGGATTTACACATGGCATATTAGGTTGCAGAATCACTGATTGAGCAAGAATTGGATGAATCATTTGGCTGATACAGTCAGTTGGAGTTACCTATTCTGCCAGGATGGGATTCATTTGTATAATGATGTCCATGTGGGGGAAAAAAAAAGCATGCTGGCCCAACTACAGTTTGGAAGGATAGAATATATCTAAATCCAGAGAAAAGCTTGAATCAGAAGAAAAAATGTAATGAAGTTAATTTTGCATATAGCAGCACTCTTAAAATTTAAAAACTGAGTAATAAAAAAGAATAGAAGTCTTAAGTGTATTAACTCCATGGAACCTTGTTTAAAGGTAATTCCTTGATACAAAACCTCAGGTCCCTACTTAAGAAAATAGTGCTTTATTTAGATGCACTGAAACATAACAAATATATTTGAATATGAATAGATTATTAGTCACAGTTTTCACAGGATCTTTTTGACATTCCAGCATTTCATAATCACTGTATATGATCTTAACTAAGTATAGCTTCAGTATATACTGCTGAATTCTGATAGATAAAGATAGATAAAGAAACACACACACACACACACACACACACACACAGAAAGAGTGAGAGTGAGAGTGAGAGAGAAGCGGGAAGAAGGGAGAGAAAGAGAGAAATTTGTTCAGGTAACTTCATTTGTTATCAGCAGCTCTGGTTGCTTTCAACTCCACAAAATATTATGTCCTCAAACAAAAAGTACCCACTGGAATCCACATCCCCAACTACCCAACTTTTTAGCTTCTTTTGCATGTTTTCTTCCCTATTAGATTATAAATTTCTGGAGAAGGGATGGTGTTTCTTTTTCTTTTTTATATCCTTAGTGTTTAACATGGTGTTTGGAACATAATACATGCTTAATAAATGTTTACTGAATTGAATTATTCCATTCATCTCAAAACATGTATTAAGCACATAGGTATATGTAGGGTACTAATACAGGTTTGAATAGAAAGTTAGAATTTACATAAAACAATGTATCAGTTTTAATAGGGCTTATTTTTCTTGCAAAGTAATAAAATTTAAACATAATTTTTGGGTAGATAAGCTAATTTCTCATTATAGAAGCTTTCAGTAAATAAATTTTCTCTGCCAAAGAAGACTGGCACATGTTTTGAAACTTTTAGACTTATAATTTCCTGGGGACACTAAAAGGTTAACAAACTTGCCTAGGGTCATACACCTACTATATAACAGGACCTAAATATATCTGATATAAGTTGTCTCCCCTCTGCCATTATATTATGAGATGTGTACCAGATTGGGGCAGATATAAATGATAAGTAAAAATGAATAATGAAAAATAAAATGCCTATAGAATGCGGTTTTTGAATTAGACTTTTGAGAATGAGAAGGAATTTGGCAAGCAAAGAGGAGGGAAGACATTTTAAGCCAACCCCTAGAACAGCAGCATGAAGGCAGCCTGGGGGTGCCAAATTTAGAGCCTGCTGACAGTATTTCAGCAAAATAGAAACAATTGAGCTTAGAACCTAGTTAGTAAGAATAATTAGATAAAGTAGGAAGCAACCAGATGCTATGGGTTGTAGTAAGGTTTTTTTCCTGCCTTACTCTGCTTGTTTCTTCCTTACCCTTATGCTGTCCAACTTTCCAGCAGGAACTTTGCTATTGATGTCCCAGGATCTGTCTCCCTCAAATTATAAGGCAGTATTTTCTCTCTGCCCTTGATCATTTAAACTGAGTGTGAATTTTGTACGTCTTGCCCTGAATCAAACTTTTATACTTGCTTCAGGAACCAAAATATACTAGTAGTATCTCTAATCAGTCAATCAATAATTATTTGCTAAGTACCCACTATGTGCTTGAATCCCAAAGACATCTTAAAAGAGGGAAAGGGCGCCACATGTACAAAAATGTTTGTGCCAACCCCTTTTGTAGTGCAAGAAACTGGAAACTGAATGGATGCCCATTAATTGGAGGATGGCTGAATAAATTATGTATATGAATGTCATGACATATTATTGTTCTGTAAGAAACGGCCAACAGGATGATTGCATACAGGCCTGGAGAGACCTACATTAACTGATGCTAAGTGAAATGAGCAGAACTAGGAGGTCATTATACACAGCAACAAGACTATATGATGATCAATTCTGATGAACATGGTTATCTTCAACAATGAGGTAATTCAAACCAGTTCCTATTGTTCAACAATGGAGATAGTCATATACATCCAGAGAAAGGCCTGTGGGAACTGAGTGTGGACCACAACACAGCATTTTAAGACTTTCTGTGAATATTTTCTTGCATTTTGTTTTCCTTCTTAGGTTGTTTTTTCTCTCTTTCTAGATCTGGTTTTTCTTGTGCAGTAAGATAAATGTATAAATATGTATACATATGCTGGATTTGTCATATAATTTAACATATTTAACATGCATTAGACTACCTGTCATCTAGGAGTGGGGGGGAGGGGAAATATTTGGAAGAAAAAAAATTTGCAAAGGTCAATGTAGAAAAATCACTCATATGTTCTGTAAATAAAAAGCTTTCATTAATTAAAAAAAAAAAAGATTCCAGGAACAGGAGACTAAAAGCAGATGCTCCCCCAGATGAAGCCATAAAGGGTGATCTAAATTGGTCCCCATCACCCAAGACTCTCCTAAAACAAACTATAAAAAATCTTAAAAGAAAGCTGGTAGAAAAATGGGGAAAAGAAATGAGAATTTTGCAAGAGGGTTTGGAAAAGAAAACACAGAAATTATCTGAAGAAAATTCATTACAAAATAGACTTAATGAAATGGAAAAAGAAAACAATCCCCTGAAAAACAGAAATTGTGAAAAAGAAAAAAAAGTCCTTAAAAACAGAAATTGTGAAATGAAAAAAAAATCCATAGCTCATTAAAAATTCAATTGGACAAATACAAAAATAAGTAAAAAAAATGAACAAAATAATTCATTAAAAGTCAGAACTGAATAAATGCAAATGAATGACTCAATGACACATTAAGAATCAGTCAAGCAAAATTTTTTTTAAAATAAAAAAATAGAAGAAAATGTAAAATTCCTACTCAGGAAAACAAGTGACCTGGAAAATAGATTTAAAAGAGACAATGTAAGGATTGCTGGACTTTCTGAAAACCATGATTAAAAAACAGAGCCTAGATATTATTTTTCAAGAAATCTTCAAAGAGAACTACCCTGATGTCATAGAATCAGAAGGTAAAATAACCATTGAAAGAATTCACTAAACAGTTCCTGAAAGAGACCCCAAAGAATATCATGGCTAAATTTCAGAACAATTGGAACAAGGAAAAAATGTTATGATTAGCCAGAAAAAAAATCAGTTCAAATACCAAGCAGCCACAATAAGGATTACCCAGGAGCTAGCAACTTCCACCTTAAAGAATCAAAGAGCCTGGAATCTGATATTTCAAAAAGCAAAGGAAGTTGGAATACTGTCAAGAATAAATTATACTGCTAAACTGAGCATTTTCTTTCAGGGAAGAAGATGGACATTGAACGAAAACAGATGATTCCATTTTTCTGATGAAAAGACCAGAGCTGAACGAAAAATTTCCCTTCCAAATATAAAAATCAAGAGCAACATAAAAAAATAAAAAAAGAAGTTTTGAGAACAGTATCTCTGTTATGGGTATACATACTGCATGTATAATTTGATTTTACTGTTATTATAACAGTAAAAAAGAAACATAACATAACAAAAGAAACATATAAACATATTATAACATAAAAAAGAAACCGGAGGTGAAATAGGAATTATACCACAAAAAGGGGAAAGTGATGTAAAATGAGGGAAATTGCATCTCATGAAGAGGCAAAGAAAACCCATTATCATTGAGAGAAAGAAAAGAGGGAGATGAACATTCTGCAACTCTTACTCTCATCAGATTTGGTTCAAAGAGAGAATGTTAGACATATTTGGTTACACAGAGAAACTTCTCTCACTTCTCTCACTTTCTAAGGAAGTGAGAGGGGAAAGGGGAAAAGGGAAAAGGTCGGCTAATAGAAGGGAGAACAAATAGTAGGGGAAAAGTATAAGAAATGAGGAGGTACTCTCAAGGGGGAGGCTTACTTGAGGCAAGTGGTGCTCATAAGTAAAAATCTGGGGAAGAGGGAAAGGGGAAAATGAAAGAAAAATGTATAATTTGGGGTAAATAAGATGGTGGAAAATACAGAATTAGTAGTTTTAACCTTAAATGTGAATGGGGTGAACTCTTCCAAAAAGTGGAAGTGGAGCGCAGACTGGATTAATAGGCAGAATCCTACAATATGTCGTTTACAAGAAAGACATTGAAAGCAAAACAATACATACACAGTAAAGGTAAAAGGCTGAAGTAGAATCTATTATGCTTCAGGTGAAGTAAAAAAAGCAGGGGTAGTCATCCTGAACTCAGAACACGCAAAAGCAGAAATTGATCTAATTAAAAGAGATTAGCAAGGAAACTATATCTTGCTAAAAGGTACCATACATAATGAAGCAGTATCAATACTAAACATATATGCCCCAAATGGTATAGCATCTAAATTCCTAAAGAAGTTAAGAGAGCTGCAAGAAGAAATAGAAAACAAAGTTATAATAGTGGGAGATCTCATCCTTGCCCTCTCAGAACTAGATCAATCAAACCACAAAATAAATAAGAAAGAAGTAAAGGAGGTAAATAGAACACTAGACAAGTTAGGGATGATAAATCTTTGTAGAAAGTAAAATGGAGGTCAAGGGATATGAACAGACAATTTTCAGATGATGAAATTCAAACCATCTCTAGTCATATGAAAAGTTGCTCCAAATCACTATTGATTATAGAAATGCAAATTAAGACAACTCTGAGGTACCACTACACACCTGTCAGATTGGCTAAAATGACAGGAAAAGATAACGATAAATGTTGGAGGGGATGTGGGAAAGCTGGGACACTAATACATTGTTGGTGGAGCTGTGAACAGATCCAACCATTCTGCAGAGCAATTTGGAGCTATGCTCAAAAAGTTATCAAACTGCATACCCTTTGACCCAGCAGTGTTTCTACTGGGCCTATATCCCAAAGAGATCTTAGAGGAGGGAAAGGGCCCCACATGTGCAAGAATGTTTGTGGCAGCTCTTTCCATAGTGGCTAGAAACTGGAAACTGAAGGGATGCCCATCAATTGGAGAGTGACTGAATAAATTATGGTATATGAATGTTATGGAATATTATTGTTCTGTAAGAAACGACCAGCAGGATGATTTCAGAGAGGCCTGAAGAGACTTGCATGAAGTGGTGCTGAATGAAATGAACAGAACCAGGAGATCATTATACATGGCAACAACAATAATATATGATGATCAATTCTGATGGACATGGCTCTCTTCAACGATGAAATGTTTCAAACCAGTTCCAATTGTTCAGTGAAGAAAGCCATATACACCCAGAGACAGGCATGTGAAACGTGGACCACAACATAACATTTTCATGCTCTCTATTGATGTTTGCTTGCATTGTGTTTCCTTTCTCTGATTTACTTTTTTTTTCTTGTAGAAAGGATTTTTCTTGCATAACTTGTCAAGTATTTCAACATTATAAACATGTAGTGGACTTCCTGCCATCTAGGGGAGGGGAGGGTACTGGGGGTAAAATTTGTAATGGAAAGCTTTGTAAAGATCAATACTGAGGAACTACCCATACATATGTTATACAAATAAAAAGCTTTAATAAATAAAATAAATAAATAAATAAAATGGAGACAGAATAGTACAGTTTCCTCTTGGCAGTTCATGGAACATACACAAAAATTCACCATATATGAAAACATAAAGACCTCAAAACAAATGCAGAAAGGCAGAAATATTAAATGCATTTTTCTCAGATCATGATGCAATAAAAATTACATTCAATAGAAGGCCAGGAGAAAATGAACCAAAAAGTATTTGGAAAATAAACAATTACATCTTAAAGAATGAATGGGTGAAACAGCAAATCATAGACACAATTAAGAATTCCATCCAAGAGAATGACAATAATAAGACAATATACCAAAATTTGTGGGATGCAGCAAAAGCACTTACTAGGGTAAAGTTTGAATTTCTAGTTGCTTACTTGTATAAAATACAGAAAGAGAATATCAAGGAATTGGGCTTGCAACTAAAAAAGCTAGAAAAAGAACAAATTAAAAACCCTCCATCAAATATCAAACTTGAAATTCTAAAAATAAAAGGAGAGATTAATAAAATTGAAAGTAAAACAAAAACTATGGAATTAATAAATAAAACTAAGAGGGATTTTATGGAAAAAAAAAACAACAAAATAGAAAAACCTGTAGTTAATTTGATTAGAAAAATGACAGAGGAAAATCAAATTGTTAGTCTCAAAAATGAAAAGGGAGAACTTTCCACCAATAAAGAGGAAATTATAGCAATAATTAGGAGTTATTTTGCCCAAATTATGCCAATAAAATTGATAACCCAAATGAAATAGAAGAATACCTACAAAAATATAGATTACACTGATTAACAGAAGAGGAAATAATTACTTAAATAGTCCCATTCTTGAAAAAGAAATAGAACAAGCTATTAATCACCTCCTTAAGAAAAAAAAATCTCCAGGGCCAGATGGATTTACATATGAATTCTAACAAACATTTAAGGAACAATGAACTTCCATACTATATAAACTATTTGAAAAAATAGGGAAAGAAGGACTCCTATGAAACTCCTTTTATGACGAAGACATGGTACTGATACTAAACCAATAGGATGAATACAGAAAAAGAAATTTATAGACCAATTTCCATAATGAATATTGATGCCAAAATCTAAATAAAATATTTGCAAAGAGATTACAGAAATTCATCTCCAGAATGATACACCATGACCAAGTAGGATTTATACTGTGAATAGAGGGATGGTTCAATATTAGGAAAACCATAAGCGTAATTGACTATATTAATAACCAAACTAACAAAAAAATATGATTACCTCAATAGATAGAGTAAAAGCATTTGATAAAATCCAACATCCATTCCTATTAAAACATTAGAGAGTGTAGGAATAAATGTACTTTTCCTTAAAATAGTTCATAGCATCTATTAAAAACCATTAGCAAGCATTGTATGTAATGGTGATTAACTGGAACTTTTCCCAATAAGATCAGGAATGAAACAAGGCTGCCCAGTATCATCACTACTATTCAATATTGTATTAGAAATGTTAACTTGGGCAAGGTCATGAGCAAACCAATTATTACTGTTTGCAGAAAATATGATGGTATACTTAGAGAATCCTAGAGACTCAACTAAAAAACTACTAAAAAAAATTCACAACTTTAGCAAATTTGCAAGATACCAAATAAATCTCCATAAATTATCAGCATTTTTATATATTACTAACAAAATTCAGCAGCAAGAGATACAAAAAAAAATTCCATTCAAAATAACTGTCGATAGTATAACATATTTGGGAATCTATCTGTGAAGGGAAAACGAGGAACTATATGAGCAAAATACTTTCCACACAAATAAAGAAATATCTGAAAAACTGGAAAAATATTAAGAACTATTGGATAGATGGAGCAAATATAATAAAGATGACAATACTACATAAACTTATTGATTTATCTAGTGCTATGCCAATCAAACTCCCAAGTAAATATTTTACTAACCTAGAAATAATAACTACAAAATTCATCTGGAAGAACAAAAAGTCAAGAATTTCAAGGGAATTAATGAAAAAAATGCAAATGAAGATGGCCTTGCTGTACCAGATTTAAAACTATATTATAAAACAGCGATCATCAAAACCATTTGGTACTAAGAAATAGAATAATTGATCAATGGAATAATTTAGGTTCACAGGACAAAATAGTCAATAACTATAAAAATCTACTGTTTGGCAAACCCAAAGCCCCAGTTTTGGGGATAAGAACTCATTATTTGACAAAAACTGCTTGCAAAATTGAAAACTAGTATGGTATAAAGTAGGCATTGAGTCATACCTAACACCTTATATCAAGATAAGGTTGAAAGGAGTTCATGATCTAGACATATAGAATGATATTATAAACAAATTAGAAGAACATAGGCTATTTTACTTCTCAGAGTTGTGAAGAAGGAAGGAATTTGGGACTAAAGAACTGGAGATCATTATTGATCACAAAATAGATAGTTTTGATTATATTAAATTAAAAAATTTCTTTAGAAACAAAAGTAATGCCGACAAGATTAGATGGGAAACAATAAATTGGGAAACCATTTTTACATTCAAAGGTCCTGATAAAGACCTCATTTCTAAAATATAGAGAGAATTGCCTCGATTTTATAAGAATTTAAGCCATTCTCCAATTGCTAAATGGTCAAAGGATATGAACAATTTTCAGATGATGAAATCAAAACTAGTCATATGAAAAGTTGCTCCAAATCACTATTGATCAGAGAAAAGCAAATTAAGACAACTCTAAAATACCACTACATACCTGTCAGATTGGCTAAGATGACATGAAAAGATAATGATGAATGTTAGCTGGGATATGGAAAAATTGGGACACTAATACATTTTGGTGGAACTTGAAAAGGATCCAGCCACTCTGGAGAACAATTTGAAACAATGTTCAAAAAGTTACCAAACCGTGCATAACCTTTGACCCAGCAGTGCTTCTATTGAGTTTATATCCCAAAGAGATCTTAGAGGAGGGAAAGGGCCCCACATGTGCAAGAATGTTTGTGGCAGCCCTTTTTGTAGTGGCTAGAAACTGGAAACTGAATGGATGCCCATCAATTGGAGAATGGCTGAATAAATTATGGTATATAAATGTTATGGAATAATATTGTTCTATAAGAAATGAACAACAAGATGATTTCAGAGATACCTGGAGAGACTTACTTAACTGATGCTGTGAAATGAGCAGAACCAGGAAATCATTATACAAGGCAAAACAACAAAATATATGGTGATCAATCAATTCTGATGGACATGGCTCTCTTCAACAATAAGATGATTCAAACAAGTTCCAATTTTTCAGTAATGAAGAGAGCCATCTACATCCAGAGAGAGGACTGCGGGAACTGAGTGTGGTTCACAACATAGCATGTTCTCTCTTTTTGTTGTTTTCTTGCATTTTATTTTGCTTCTTTTTTTTTCTTGTGCAGCATAATAATTGTATAAATATGTATGCATATATTGGATTTAACATATATTTCTGCCATGTTTAACATATAATGGACTATTTGTCATGTAGGCAAAGGTGTGGAGAAAGGAGTGGGAGAAATCAGAACACAGGATTTTACAAGGGATAATGTTAAATAATTGTTGATTCATATATTTTGAAGAATTAAAAGCTTTAATAAAAAAATAAATAAAATAAAAATGAGACAAAAAAATTTCAATTGGTCAACTACAAAAGGAACTAAAAAAGACAATTAAAGAAAATAATTCACTATAAATCAGAACTGAACAAATGGAAATGAATGATACAATAAGACATAAGAATCAATCAAGCAAAAGCAAAAGAAAAAAGAAAAAAAGAATAAATTAGAATAAAATGTAAAATACCTCATTGGAAAAACAGCTGACCTGGAAAATCATTCTAGGAGAGACAATGCAAGGATTGATGAACTTCCTGAAAACCATGATGAAAAAAGAACCTAGACATTATATTTCAGGAAGTCATCAAGGAAAACTTCCCTAATATTCTAGAATCAGATATACTCACTGAAGGAATTCACCAATCACCTCCTGAAAGAGACCCCAAAATGAAACTCCAAGGAATATCTTAGCTAATTTTCAAAATTATCAGACCAAGTAAAAATTATTGCAAGAAACTAGCCAACATCGAGAACACAATCAGAATTATCCAGGACCTAGCAGCAACCACTTTAAGGGATCCAATGGCCTGAAACTTGGATTGCAGACAAGAATTAACAATTCAGCTAAAATCAGCATAATCTTTCAGGGAAGAAGATGAACATTCAATGATACAGGTGAATTTAATATATTTCTGAAAAAAAGAACTGAACAACATTTTGATTTTCAAATACAGAACCGAAGAGAAGCATAAAAAGGCAAAAAAGGAAATTAGTCTTGAGAACTATATCTCTGTTATGGGTATACATAAAGAGTTGAGGTAAAATTTGATTTAATTGTGATAATATGAAAAAGAGCCTAGAAATGGAAAGGGGATTATATTGGAAAAAGAAGAAAATTGATGTAAAATGCAGTAAATTACATCTCACAAAGAGGCAAAAAAGCCTAATATAATTGAGGGAAAGAAGGAAGGGGGATGAATATTGTGTGAATCTTATTCTCATCAGATTTGTCTGAGAGAGAACATTTGACATATTTGGTTTCACAGAGAAACTTGTCTCACCTTGTGGGGCACTGGAATTGGAAAGGGAAAAGGAAAGAGAGCCGGTAATAGAAGGGAAAGCAGAAGTAGTATTTTTGTATTTTGTATTTGCCCTTAATGTCTCACAGCTAATCTGATGAACCACTGTCTTGTTACCAGGAAAGGATAACTTAAGAACTTCCCTGTAGTTTTCCTGTTCAGATAGTTGCAATATACTGACTCCCTGCCCCTGCTCCCTGCATTGTGCCTGGGCTCAGCTGCCTCCCCTCTGCCTGATTGAAACAAACCTTTTCTGAAGTTCTTCCAAGTATCTCCTGGAAATTTGTTGTGCTCCAAATGTTTGTGGGTTCTGTCATTCTAAAACCAGTTCAGAGGATTGGTCTGTTGTTGACTTGCAGGACATTAAAAAAAGCTCAGAGAAAGATGTGTCTACTCTCTGCCACCGTGGTTTTGCCCATATAACAGGTTCTTAATAAGTGCTTCCTTCATTCCTTTCTTTGTTCCTTGCTTCATTCTTTTCTTCCTTCCTTCCTTCCTACTTGCCTTTCTACCTGCCTTCTTGCCTGTCAACCTACCTTCCTTTTTTCTCCATCCTTACTTCCTTCAACTCTCCTTTCCTTTCTTCTTCCATTCTTCCTCCCCTCTTTTTTTCTGTACTTCCTTTCCTGTCTTTCCTTTTTGACAACCTCCCTTATTCCCTGGCTCCTAATCTTCTTCCCCCTTCCTATTCTCCCTTCTTTCTACCTTATTTCTCTCCTTCACTGCTCCATTTCAATAATATAAGATATTCTTTCTATCATAGTAGATAGTTATCTGTCACATAATCTCAAAGACATTCCTGTTCATACTGAGATACTCAGGAATTTACTTGGAATCACATAGCTAACATGTAATAGGAATGGGTATTGGTTTTATCAAATGCTTTTTCTGCATCTATTGAGATAATCATGAATTTTGTTAGTTTAGTTATTGATATAGTTAATTATTCTAATAGTTTTCCTTATAATGAACCAGCCTTGCATCTCTGCTATAAATCCTACGTGGGCATAGCATATTATCCTGAGGATGACTTTGTATAATCTCATTGCTAATATTTTATTCAATATTTTTGCATCAATATTCATTAGAGAAATTGGTCTATACTTTTATCTGCTTTCACAGTACCTGTTTTAAGTAGCTGTACTGTGTTATAAAAGGAATTTGGTAGGACTCTTTCTTCCCCTATTTTTTCAAACAGTTTGCATAGTATTAGAATTAGATTTTCTTTAAATATTTCTTAGAATTAATATGTAAACCTATCTGGCCCTGGAGGTTTTTTGTTTTTTGTTTTTTTTTGTTTTTTAGGGAATTGATTAATAGCTAGTTCTATTTCATTTTTTATAATGGGATTGTTTAAATAATTAAATAAATTCTTCTTATGTTAATCTAGGTGATCCATGTTATTTAGGTATTCTTCCATATCACTTAGATTATCAATTTTATTGGCATATAGTTGGGCAAAGCAACTTCTAATTATTATGTTAATTTCCTCTTCATTTATTGGAAATTCTCCCTTTCAATTTTTGAGCCTAATAATTTGATTTTCTCTTTCCTTTTTCTAATCAAATTATTCATATTATTATCACATAATTATAAAAGCCTAAAACAACCTAATATTTGATAAATTCCCAAACGCTACCTGCTGGAATAATAATTCCATATTTGACAAAAAAAAGATGCTAGGAAAACTGGAAAATAATTTGTTAGAAAATCTGCATAGACCTACACATACCTTGCAACAAAATAAGGTCCAAATGGGCACATGATTTGGGCATAGGGGATTATACCATAAAGAAATTACAAAAACAAGGGATAATTTACCTATCAGATCTTTGGAGAAGAGAGGATTTTATGACTAAAGAAGAACTAAAGAACATTATGAAAGGCAAAAATTGAGAATTTTGATAACTTTAAATTAAAAAGGTCTTGTACAAACAAAATCAATAGAAATAAGATTAAAGGGGAAGTACAAAGCTGGGAAAAATGTTTACAGTCAGTGTTTCTGATAAATGTCTCATTTCTAAAATATATAGGGAACTGTGCCAAATTTATAAGAATACAAGTCATTCCCTAGTTGATAAATACTCAAAGTATGTAAGCAAACAATTTTCAAATGATGAAATTAAAGTCATATATAGTATATTAAAAAAATGCTATAAGTAACTCTTGATTAGAGAAATGCAAATTAAAACACCTGAGACACTACTTCACACCTCTGAGACTGGCTACCATAATTGGAAATGATAATGATAGATTCCAGATGGCATTGGGAAAACTGGAACTCTAATGCATTATTGGTGGAGTTGTGAAGTGATCCAACCATACTGGAGAGCAATCTGGAACTATGACCAAAGGGACTACATTGTACAAAATAACAGCAAAAATGTGTAAAAATCAACTATGAAAGGCTTGGTTCTTCTCAGTGGTTCAGTGATTCAAAGTAATCCCAACAGACTTTGGACAGAAAGTGCTGTCTACTTCCAAGAGGGTGGAAGGGGGGAATAAGGAGACTGTAAATCAACTTACACTGTGTTCACTTCTTTTTTTTTTCTCTTTTTTATCTCTCCCATGGGTTTTCCCTTTTGTTCTGATTTTATCTCCTAACTTTACTCATAATGCAATGTGTGTTAAAGAAATAAACAAAAAAATATTTCTCCTTTTTATAATCAAATAAGGACTCTAGAAAAATGGGAAATTTTCATTTATCCTAATGATAAAGCAGCTCTTGATAGGTAGACCTATTTTTTTTTTCTAGATTTGTGCTTTGCATCACTTTATCAATACTCCCTACTGAGCTATGTAGGGTCTAAACTTTACTCAATATTTAAGTACTAGAGTTTGTGTTTGTTTGCTTATTTGTTTCTTGCTTTCTGCACTGCAGTTATATTTCAAATTGCAGAACACAAAATATAGATAGGGATATTAGAAAATACAAGTGCCTTATGTTTTTGTTTTTTTTTTAACAAAGAGCTCAGGTAATGATCAAATCTACTTAGTACCCCTTAATTGTTTGGCAGATGGATTAGGCAGATTAAAAAAGATTTTTAACTGTTAAATATGCATCTTTCACTGAGCTATGCCAAATAAATAAGAAGAGAACCTTGGTAGCAAGCTCCATTTTCTGTGCTAAAAGTAGATTTCATTTTGGTTGGACCCTTTCAGACTCATTTTACCTAATCATTAACAGAAACTGATTATTTGGTAGCATGTTTCCCAGCTCCTGGCACATAGTAGGTACTTAATAAATGTATGTTGGTGGATTGATAAGGATTGAATGTAGAATTTGTCATTTTCATTGTGATATAATACATTGGCTTGGTAATTACTTCATATATTTCCACTTACCTTTTCTTAAAAATGTTGAATATCTACAAAGATTTTTTTTAAAACATTCTGGATTATAATTTAATAACAAATAATAGAAAAAATCAATAATTTTATCCAAGGAAATACAATAATGAGACTTATGGGATGCAGTCAAAGCTGTTTTTAGGAGAAATTTAATCTCAAAATGCTTATGTGAATAAAATAGAGAAAGAAGAAATCAATGAATTGGGCATCACAATTAAAAAAGCTAAACAAAGAACAAATCAAAAATCCCAATTCAATAACAAATTAGAAATTCTGAAAATCAAAGGAGAGATTAATAAAATTGAATATAAGAAAACTATTGAACTAATAAACTAAGAGTTGATTTTATTAAAAAACAGACAACCACAAAATAGGCAAACCTTTGCTTTATTTGATGAGAAAAAGAAAAGAAGAAAACCAAATTACCAGAATGAAAAATGAAAAGATGAATTTACCTCTAATGAAGAAGAAATTAAAGATAAAATTAATACATTTTATCAAACTATATTCCAAGTAATCTGATAATCTATTTAAAATAAATTAATATTAACAGATATATAAATTGCCTGGGTTAATAGAGGATGTAAAATATTTAAATAACTTAAATGACCCCATTTTAGAATGAAAATTTGAATGTGAATTCCTATAAAAAAATTCTCCAGGGGCATATGTATTTACATTCAATCCTACCAGACATTTAAAGAATAATTAATCCCGATACTATATAAACCATTTGGAAAAATAGGTGGAGTCCTTCAATTACTTTTATGACACTAATGTGGAACTGATTTTCCAACCAGGAAAGAGCCAAAACAGAAAGAAATTTATAGATCACTCTCCATAATGAAAACTGATGAAAATGTTTAAAAGAAAATATTAGCAAAAAGATTACAACAAATTTTGCACAGGAAAATACACTGTGACTAAGTGGGATTTATACCAGGAATACAGGGCTAAATAAATATCAAGAAATCTATCAGCAAAATCAACCATACCAATAACCACACTAATAAAAATCTAATGATTATCTAAATAGATGCAGAAAAAACATTTGACAAAATACAACAACCATTCATAATAAAAAAAAAAGACTAGAGAGCTTAGGAATTAATAGTTTTCCTTAAAATGATAAATGGCATCTATGTAAAACAATCAGCAAGCATTTTATGAAAATGGAGAGAAGTTAGACATATACCCTGTAACATTAGAAGTGAAACAAGAATGCCCATTATCATTACTATTATTCAATATTGTATTAGAAATGTTGGCTCTAGCAATAAGAAAAGAAAAAAAGAGATGGAAGGAGTTAGAATAGGCAATAATAAAACCAGCACTCTTTGCAGATGATATGATGTTATACTTAAGAAAATCCTTAAAAATGGACCAAAAAAACTACTTGAAACTACAATGTTTCAGGATAAAAAATCAATTCACATAAATCATCAGCATTTTTACATTACCAGCAAAGCCCAGAAGCAACAGATAAATGGTTGTTAGAGAAGGATAAATTTGAAACATATGGAGCAAATTAAAATTAGCTTCAAAAAGAATTCAGATATTTGCAATTGTGTGGGTTCAAGGAAATGAAAAATAATACAGATGTGAAAGCAAATTTGAAAGCTGATAAAATGATGATATTGTACTAGTTTTTCTCTAAGTTCCTTTCTATTGCTAAATACTATCTTCCCTCACTTCTTCGTTCTCTTTATCTTCCACAAATATGTGTGTGCATATGCGTGTATAGACAGATCAAGATAGAGATATAGACAGATATGTACAATACATATATATATATCCAAATCTAAAATTATGTGTACTTATCTAAATCTATATCTATTTAATTATCTATATCTGTATGCCTGCCCCACCCAAAATGAATTGCTAAAGAAACATCTTTTAAGAGAGATGTGTTTACATGTGGAAAGGGCTATCAAACTACATCCCCTTTGATCCAGCAAAAAAAATAAAATAAAATAAAAAGTTTTTTCTGCATCTATTTAGATAATCATAAGGTTTTATTAGTGGGCTTATATCCCAAAGAGATCATAAAGGAAGGAAAGTGACCCACATGTGAAAAAATGTCTGTGACAGCCCTTTTTGAAGTGGGAAGAAACTGGAAACTGAGTGGATGCCCATCAATTGGAGAATGGCTGAATAAGTTATGGTATATTAATGTTATGAAATATTTTTGTTCTATAAGTAGGATGATTTCAGAGACCTGAAGAGAATTACAGGACCCGATGCTAAGTGAAATGAGCAGAACCAGGAGATCATTATACAATGGCAACAAGAAGATTATACAATGATTAATTCTAATGTATGTGGCTCTTTAACAATAAGATGATCCAGACCAGTTGCAATGATCTTGTGATGAAGAGAGCCACCTATATCCAAAGAGAAGTCTGTGGCAACTGAGTATGGATCACAACATAGCATTTTTTTTGAGGAAATTGGGGTTAAGAGATTTGCCCAAGGTCACACAGCTAGGAAATAGTAGGTACCTTAAATCAAATTTGAACTCAAGTCCTCCTGACTTTAGTTAGGGCTGGTGCTCAACTGCACCACCTCACTGCCCCACAACATAGCATTTTTACTCTTTTTGTTGTTGTTTGCTTATATTTTATTTTCTTTCTCATTTTTTCCTATTTCATTTGATTTTTCTTGCACAGCAAGAAAATTATATAAATATGTATATATATATTGAATTTAACATATATTTTATCATGTTTAACATATATTGAATTACTTGCCATCTAGAGAAAGGGGTGGGGAGGGGGGAATTAGAACACAAGATTTTGGAGAGGTTAATATTGAAAAATTATTCAGGCATATGTTTTGAAAATTAAAAAGCTTTAATAAAAAAAGTTTTAAAAAGATGTATTCTAATGAACATTAATACTACTTTCTAGGTAACTTCAGTTTGTTCAAAGTTAGTGGAAGAGTATGCTTTAAGGAATCACAAAGTTGCTGTGCTCAAAAAGCTATCAAACTGTGCATACCATTTGACCCAGCAGTGTTTCTACTGAGCCTATATCCCAAAGAGATCTTAAAGGAGGGAAAGGGCCCCACATATGCAAAAATGTTTGTGGAAGTCCTTTTTATAGCGGCTAGAAACTAGAAACTGAATGGATGCCCATCAATTGGAGAATGACTGAATAAATTGTGGTCTATTAGTGTCATGGAAAATTATTGTTCTGTAAGAAATGACCAGCAGAATGATTTCAGAGAGGCCTGGAGAGACTTGCATGAACTGATGCTGAGTGAAATCAGCAGAAGCAGGAGAACATTATACACAGCAACAAGGCTATATGATGATCAATTCTGATGGACATGGTTCTCTTCAACAATGATGTGATTCAAACCATTTCCTATTATTCAGCGGTAAAGATAGTCATATACATCCAGAGAGAGGCCTGTGGGAACTGAGTGTGAACCACAACACAACATTTTATCACTTTCTGTGAATATTTACATGCATTTTGTTTTCCTTCTTAGGTTGTTTTTTTTTTTCCTCTCTTTCTAGGTCTGATGTTTCTTGTGCAGTAAGATAACTGTATAGATATGTATACATATATTGGATTTGTCATATAATTTATCATATTTTGCATGTATTAGATTACCTATCATCTATGGGTGGGGTTGGGGGGAAGGAGGGGAAAAGCTTGGAACAAAAAAAAAGTTTTGCAAAGGTCAATGTAGAAAAATCACTCATGTTCTGTAAATAAAAAGCTTTTAATAAAAAAAGGAATAACAAAGTTGGTAATCAGAATAGAAGATTTAAAAAATCCTTTCCATGATTTACTCCCATCATTCACTTTTATCCATTCATTTATTCATTTATCCAAAAATCACCTATTTAATTCTTCCTATGTGACATAGATTAAATTTATATTGAAAATTTTGAGTAAAACTTTCAGTGACAACAAAGGGAAAATATTGCAAATAAAGAAAACATTGCTGTAAGTTTATATAATAATATAATAAAGCATTTTAAAAAAATAAAATTAGTAATTACTTCTAGGAGTTTAAAATTAGAAATGTAATCATGCTATCAAATCATCATAAATATGATTATATTTGCTATAATCAAGTCTATTTTTCCTTAACATATATTTGAAAAGCTATAAAAAATAGAATCTAACAATGTAATCAAGCATTTAATTTTGATTCATTAAAGGAAAGTGTACCCTTAATTGTCTTTTTCCAGCATCATGTAAACAAACAGAAAACTAAATCCCACTATTTAATATATGGTTGTTTTGCTATCTTTTGTAATTTAATATATTCATTCATAATTAATCTGCTAAAATATGTCTTCCCTTCTATACCTCTCCCCATGAAAAAAATTTAAAAAACAATCGTGAGGCAATACTGACCTTCTACATTCTCTTTTTTTCTTCTCCACAAATTTCCAATTTTCAGCACTTATTTGCAAGAATATGTTATCTTATATTTCAGGGCTGACTGAAAAGGCTTTTGGATAGCTGAAAATGTATTTCCAATAAAAATCACTCTTATTCTATGAATCCTAATATTATGATATTGTACTGGGATTGCCAAGTAGAGAACTTAAAATCATACTGATATATATATATATATATATATATATATATATATATATATTCTTTTATCTATATGACAGAGCCAAGTAGCCCCTTTTCAAAATGATTTCTGTCAGTCCTGAGGGAAGTAAAAAGCAAAGCTGAAGCAGATTTTTCACCACTTGAACTTAAATGAATAAGCTCCTATAAACTCAAAGGGCTCTTGGATATACCTTGGAATAGGGAAACAAAAGTTTATTTTACTTATATTCCACTGAATGTGAAACAAGTTACAATTACCTCCTCACAGAAGTGATCATTTTTTTTATTATAACAAGCTTATTTATTTTTAACACACATTGCTTAATGAATCATAATGAGAGAGAAAAGTAGAGCAAAAGGGAAAAAAAACATGGGAGAGATTAAAAAAACAGAAAAAAGAAAATAGAATGTGTTGATTTGCATTCAGTTGAATTAAATCTTTTTTTCTGGATGTATATGGCATTTTCTGTCCAAAGTATTTAGAAGTTGCTTTCATCACTGAACTACTAAGAACCAAGCCTTTCATAATTGATCATCACACATTCCTTTTGTTATTGTGTAGAGTATATTCCTGGTTCTGCTTGTTTTGCTCAGCATCAGCTCATGCAAATGTATCCAGCCCTTTTTTATCCTCAGTTTATAGAACAATAATATTGCATTACCTTCATATAACACAAGTTATTCATCCATTTCCCAACTGATGGGTATATACACATTTTCCAGTTCTTTGCTACCACAAAAAGAACTGCTCAAACATTTTTGAAAATGTGAGTTCTTTTCCTTTCTCTATGATTTCCTTTGGATTCAGACACAGTAATGGCACTGCTGGGTCAAAAGGTATGCACAGTTTGATAGCCCTAAGGGCATATTTCCAAATTGCTCTCCAAAATTGTCAGATTATTTGACAACTGCACCAATGCAGTAGTATCCTAGTGTTCTCAATCCTCCCCACATTTATCATTATCATTTCCAGTTATCATAAAAAATCTGAAAGGTTGTGAGGTGGTATCTCAGAGTTAGTTTAATTTGCATTTCTCTAATCAAAAGTGATTTACAGCATTTTTTCATATGATTATACATGGCTTTCATTTCTTCATCTGAAAATTGTTTATATCCAATTGGGGAATCAATTGTATTCTTTTAATTTGGCACACTTCCTTATATATTTTAGAAATGAGACTTTTTATCAGAAATACCTCCTATAAAGATTTTTCCCATTGTTGTACTTCCCTTTTAATCTTCTTTCTGCTGGTTTTGTTTGTGCAATAACTTTCTTAATTTAAAGTAATCAAAGTTCTCCATTTTGCCTTTCATAATGTTCTTTTACTACTTCTTTGGTCATAAATTTCTCCCTTCTCTAAAGATCTGATAAGTAAATTATATCTTGTTTTCCTAATTTGATTAAGGTATCATCCTTTATGCCCAAATTGTGTATCCATTTTGACCTTATTTTGATATGGGGTATGAGATGTACGTCTATGCTGAGTTTCTGACATATCATTTTCCAATTTCCCCAACATTTTTTGTCAAATAGTGAGTTCTTTTTCCAGAAGCTGGAGTTGGGGATTTATCAAATACTAGATTGCTATAGGCCTTTATTATTGTGTCATGTTTATCTAATCTATTCCACTGATCCTACTACTCTCTTTTTCTACCAGTACCAAATTGTTTTAATTACTGCTGCTTTATAATACAGTTTTAGGTTTGATACTGCTAAGCCACTATGATTTGTATAGATTTTCATTAACATTCTTATCTTTTGTTCTTCCAGATGAATTTAATTATTATTTTTTCTGGTTTTATAAAATAATGTTTTGGCAATTTGATTGGTATGGCAATGAGCAAGTAGACCCATTTATTCAGAATTGTCATTTTTATTATGTTAGCTCAGCTTAGCCATGAACAATTGATATTTTTCCAATTGTTTAGATTTGATTTTATTTGTGTGAGAAATGTTTTGTGATCATGTTTGTATACTTCTTGGATTTGTCTTGGTAGGTAGACACCCAAGTATTTTATTTTCTCTACCATAATTTTAAATTGAATTTCTCTCTCTATCTCTTACTGACGGACTTTGTCATTATTATATAAGAGTACTGATGATTTCTGTGGGCTTATTTATATCCTGCAACTTTGCTAAGCTGTGAATTGTTTCAAGTAGGTTTATGGATGATTTTCTAGGATTCTCTAAGTCTATCTACAATCTACTATTGTCTGCAAAGAGTGATAATTTTATTTTCT
Source organism: Myrmecobius fasciatus (assembly GCA_023553655.1). NCBI lineage: Eukaryota > Metazoa > Chordata > Mammalia > Dasyuromorphia > Myrmecobiidae > Myrmecobius > Myrmecobius fasciatus. The sequence continues at coordinate 69,671 of JAJPUD010004486.1, forward strand.
CATTGACTATTTTGATTCCTTCTTTTTTTCTTATTGCTAAAGCCAGCATACCATGTTGAATAATAGTGGTGATATTTAATGGGTATTCCAATTTCACCCCTGATCTTATTGGTAAAGCATTCAACTTTTCTCCATTACAAATAACTCTTCCTGTAGGTTTTAGATAAATAGTGCTCATTGTTTTAAGAAAAGCTCTTTTTATCCCTATGTTCTCTTGTGTTTTTAGTAGGAATACGTGCTGTATTTTGTGAAAAGTTTTTTTCTGCTTCTATTGATATTAATCTTGATTTCTGTTGGTTTTATTATTTGTATGGTCAATGACGGTAATAGTTTCCCTGATACTGAACCAGCTCTACATTCCTGATATAAATCCCACTGATGAGTTACTGCAATTTCTTTGTTAATATTTTATTTAAAGTTTTTGCATCAATACTCATTAAGGAGATTAATCTGTGATTTTCTTTCTCTGTTTTGACATTCCTGGTTTAGGTATCAGTACCATATTTCTTTCATATAAGGAATTTAATTCTCCTTCTTTACAAAGTTTTTACAAATAATTTGCATAATATTGGATTAAATGTTCTTTAAATGATTGTTAGAAGTCTCTTTTGAATCCATATAACCATGGAGATTTTTTCTTAGGGAGGTCATTAATGACTTGTTCAATTTCTTTTTCTAAAATGGAGTTTTTAAAATATTTTCTTTCCTCTTCTGTTAACTTGGGCAATTTATATTTTTGTAAATATTCATCTATTTCATTTAGATTGTGAGACTTGCTGCTATAAAGTTGAGCAAAATAGCTACTAATTATTGCTTTTTTTTCACTATTGTTGAGTTCAACCCTTTCATTTTTAGTACTGGTGATTTGACTTTTTTCTTTCTTTTTTCTGATCAAACTAACCAAATGTTAATCTATTTTGTTAGTTTTTCCACAAAACCAAGTCTTAGTTTTCTTTTTTAGTTTGACAGTTTTATTAGTCTCTATTTTATTAATCTTTGAGTTTCAAAATTTCTAATTTGGTATTTAATTGGAGGTTTTTACTTTGCTCTTTTTCTAGCTTTTTTAGTTGCAAGTCTAATTCATTAATCTCTCTATTTTATATAAATTTTCTTGCATTGTGGTCAAAAAAGGAAATATTGAT
>JAJPUD010004486.1:90564-112731 GCA_023553655.1 Myrmecobius fasciatus
AAAAAAAAAAAAACAGATCTATGGAGAAAATAGAGTGGGAACAGAAAGGAATATGCTTTTATTTCTCAGCAGCACATGGTTCTTATATGAAAATAAATCTATAAAAACTATTCCTTGACTTTGTATTTCTGAAATTTGACTATTACATTCCTTGGAGTCTTTCTTCTGGAATCTTCTTCCTGAAAGGATTGTTAAATTTTTTGCTACCTATTTTGCTCTCTGATTCCAGGACATTGGGCAATTTTCTTTCATAATGCCTTACAAGATATCATCCAAGTCCTTATTTTGATTATGGCTTTCAAATAGTGCAATTATTCTGATATTTCTCTCCTATATCTATTTTCCAGCTTGGTTCTTTTTCCTGTAAGGTATTTTACATTTTCTTCTATGTTTTTAATCTTTTGAAATTGCTTGGTTTATTCTTGAGATCTCATAGTGTCATTAATTTGTACTTGCCCAATTCAAGGTTTTAAGACATTGTTTTCCTCAACTAGTTTTTGTACTTTCTTTTCTATTTGACCAATTTTTTTTATTTAAAGCATTTTTCAAAACATATTTAAAGGCTATAAAAACTTCAAAATCAAATGTAAAGCAGCAGATATATGAAATGCATTATTTCACATCATAAAGCAGTAATAATTACATTTAAAAAGCTGTGGAAAAATCAGAAACTAAATAACCTAATCCTAAAAAATAAATGACTGAAAAACAAACCATTGAAACAATAATTCCATTAAACTGAATAACCATGAGACCACATACACAATTTTATGGGACACAGCTAAAGCAGTACTTAAAGAGAAATTTATCTGTCTAAATTCTTACATCGAAAAAGAGAAAAATAAGCAAATCAATGAATTGTTTGCAGGACAAAAAAAGGAAGAAAAAAAGACAAATCAGAAATCCCCAATTGAACCCCAAATTGGAAAGGTTGAAAATCAAAGGCTAGATTAATGAGACTGAAAGGGGAAAAAAAAAACCAAGAAGAAGAAATAGCAGAAAAAAGCTATTGAGCTAATAAATAATTTTAGAAGCTATCTTTATGGAAAAAATGCTAGGTAAGTTACTGCTTAATTTGATTTAGAAAAAGAAAGAATAAAACCTAATATTCAATTTCAAGAAGAAAAAGGATGAAACCACTACTAATAAAGAAGTAATTGAAAGAAATCTTAGGAAATATATGCCAGAAAATCTGACAATGTGAAAAAAATTGATGAATGTCTATGAAAATATAAATTACATAGATTAACAGTTCAGAAAATAAAATAAATAATCCCATCTTAGAAAAAGAAATTGAACCAACTACTAAATGAACACTCTAGGAAAAATCCCCAGAGTCAAATGGACTTACTAGTCAATTCTATCAAACATTTAATGAATAAGTAATTCCAATATCATATAAATTATTTGGGAAAAAATAGGTTTAGAAGAAGTCCTACAAAATTATTTTTATGACATAATATGATGTTGATACTTAAACTTGGAAATAAAGTAAAATTTCCCAAATGAATATTGATGTAGCATTTTTAACAAAATATTAGCAATATTATTGCAGCATAGAAAGATTATACATTATTACTAGGTTAGATTTATACCAGAAATGCAGATTTGGTTTAATACTGAGAAAGCTATCAACATAATTGACCATATCAATAACAAAACCAAAAGAAATCATATGCTTATCTCATGTAGAATTTCTTTGTATGACCAGCAAAGATCAATAGCAAAAAAAAGAGAAATTCCATTTAAAATAACAAAACTAAATACTTGAGTTTACCTGCCAAGACAAATCCAGGAAATATAAAAACACAACTTCAAAAAACATTGCACAGAAATAAGGTCAGATAAAAATAATTGGAAAAAAAGCATCAATTGCTATCGGTAGGCTGAGCCACTACAGTGAAAATGACAATTCTACCTAAACTAATTTGCCTCTTCAGTACAATATCAATCAAACTGCACAAAAATTATGTGATAGAACTATTTTTTCTATTTAAAAAAAACGATCTGAAAGAAAAGTAAGTCTAGAATATCTAGGGGATTAATGACATATGTTAGTGTGTGTGTGTCTGTGTGTGTCTGTGTGTGTGCCTAGCAATACAAGGTTTCAAACTATATTATAAAGCAGTAACTATCAAAACTATATGATACTAGCTAAAAACTAGAGTGATGTCAGTAGAATAAATTAGAGCAATACGCCAACTGATAAATGGTTAAGGATAAGAGGAGACAATTTTCAGATTAAGAAACTAAAGCAATCTATAATGGTATGAAAAAGTGCTCTCAATGTCTATTGATTAGAGAAACACAAAAAGAAATAAAGGCATCACCTCATACCTCTTGGTTATGGCTTGATACCTCTTGGCTTAGATGGCAGGAACATATAATGATAAATGTTGAAGGGAATGTGGGAAAACTGGGATACCAAAGCCTTGTTGTTGGAGTTGTGAAATGGTAAACCATTCTGGAGAGCAATTTGGAACTATGGCCAAAGGGCTAGCAAACTATGTGTATCTTTTGACCCACCAGTATCACTACTGGGTCTGTATCCCAAGGAAATTATAAAGGAGGGAAAAGGGCTCCCATATGCAAAAATGTTTGTAGCTCTATTTGTGGTAGAAATAATTGGAAAATGAATAGATGCCCATCAATTGGGAAATGGCTGAATAAGCTGTGGTATGTGAAGGTAATGGAATTTGAAATGGAATATAAAAATGATGAGCAAGCTCTCCGTACTTCCTTCAACAGAACACCCAATTCCTCCGGAAATGGGGTTAAGTGACTTGCCCAGGGTCACACAGCTAGGGAATGTTAAGTGTCTGAGACCAGATTTGAACCCAGGCCTTCCTGACTTCAGGGCTGGTGCTCTATTCACTGCGCCACCTAGCTGCCCCTGAGCAAGCTTATTTTAGAAAAGCCTGGAAAAATTTGTATGAACTGATGCTGAGTAAAAGAAACAGAACTAGGAATAAATTGTACAAAGTAACAGCAAGAATGTGTGATCAGTTATGAAAGACTTGGTCATTCTCAGTGGTTCAGTAATACAGGCAATGCAATAAATTTTGGATAAAAAACCACCATCTACATCTAGAAAAAGAATTGTGGAAATTGAAGAAAAATCAACACATGCTATGTTGACTCCATTTTTTTTTCCTTTCCTGTTGCTTTTCCCTTTTGTTTACTCACAACATGATTAATTAAGAAATGTGCATTTAAAATAATAATAATAACAAATACAACAAAATTTAAACAAAATGAAACCTTATTATGGAAAATTCTATCCATCTCTAGAAAAAAGGTCTGATAAAGCCTAAATACACATTACAGCATATTTTTAAAAATTTTTATTTTGCTGTATTTTTTTAATTGGTATGTTTTATATTATATCATCACTAATGTGGAACATATATTTTGCATGACTATACGCATATAAATTACATCAAATTCCTTGCCTTCACAATGAGTGAGGTGTAGAGAAAGGGTAGGAATTTGGAACTCAATTTTAAAGAGATGTTGAAAATTGTATTTATGTTTAACTGCAGGAAATAAAATCCTAAAAATATTTTTTAAAAAAGAAAAAAAAACTTGCAAGGGTCAATGTTGTCAAATTATCCGTGCATATGTTCTGAAAATAAAAAGCTTTATATAAAGAAAAAAAAGTTAGATTAGACCAGTCAATGACCACAGTAACTATAGTTTGATAAACCCAAAGGTTCCAGTTTTTGGTATAAGAACTCTATGACAAAACCTGTAGGAAAACTGGTAAACAAGTGGACTCAAACTAAGTTTAGACCAACATCTCATACTGTGTATTTAGATAAGATAAAATGGGTGCAAGATTTAGACATAAATGGGAACATGCTAAGCAAATTAGAAAAACAAGAAGTGGTGTATCTGTCAAATCTATAGGGAAGTGAATAATTCATGAACAAGGAAGAGAAAGAGAGAGCTTTACAACAAGAAAAATAAATAATAGTTATATTACATTAAAAAGTTTGGTGAAACAAAACAAATGCAATCAATATTAGAAAGAAAGCAGAAATCTAGGGGGGAAATTTTTATCACAAACATCTCTGATAAAGGGCTCATTTCTCAAATATATGGAGATCTGAGTAAAATTCATGAGTACAAACCATTCCCCAATTGATAAATGATCAAAGAAAATAAATGAGTAGTTTTCAGATGAAAAAAGAAAAACTACTTATAGACATATGAAGAAGTGCTCTAAATGACTTCTCATTAGAGAAATGCAAATTAAAACAACTCTAAGAGGCCATCTTAAACAAATCAGATTGTTCAATATGACAAAAAAGAAAAGTGATAAATGTTGGAAAAGTTGTGGGAAATATTCAATACTAGTGCACCACTGGTGAAATTGTGAACTAATCCCATCATTCTGGAGAGTAATTTGAAACTATGTCCACAGAATAACCAAATTATGCATACTCTTTGACCCACAAATAGGAATATGAAGTCTATATCCAACAAAAAGTTTATAAAAAAGAATAAAGGACCTACATGTGCAAATATATTTATAATGGCTTTTTCATATTAGAAATTGGGGAGATGTCCATGAATTGGCAAATGGCTAGATAATCTGTGGTATATAAATGTAATGGAATACTATTTTACAAAAAGAAATGACAAATAGGCAAATTTCGGGAAAATTTGGGAAGACTTCTACAAAGTAATGGAAAGTGAAATGAGCAGAACCAGGAAAACCCTGTACTCAGCAGCTGTTCTCAATAGTACAATGATCTCTGAGTTCTCTGAAGGATGAAAAATCCTATCCATACGCAGAGAAAGAATTGATTGTGTCTAAACATAGAATGAAGCATTCTCTCTCTCTCTCTCTCTCTTTCTCTTTCTCTCTGTCTCTCTCGCTGTGTCTCTCTTTCTCTCTGTCTTGCTGTGTCTCTCTGTCTCTGTTTCTCTCTCTTTGTCTATTTAAATTAATTTTTCTTGAGGATTTTTATTTTCATTAGGGTGGGAGATTATTTTTTTTCACAACTTGTCTCTTATGAAAATGTTTCACATAACTTAATTGTGGTTTCTGTAGGGGAGGATAAGAAAGAGAAACTTGAATTCAAAAATGTTCAAAACAAAAGGTAATTTTTTGGTTTTTAATATAACTGGGGGAAAATAGAAATATTTATAACTTTATAAAAATATAAAAAATAAATTTATAAAAATATAAATTAATAAAATAAAGCAAAAGAAGGATCAGCAGCATTGTATGATGATAAACTATGATTACTTAGAAATTCTTCACAGCACAATAATCCAAGAAAAATACAAAAGACTTATTTCAATTAACTTCAGAGGGCAGAACTAAGAGTAATGTTTAAAAATTCCAAAAATTTAAAGTTCAATGTCAAGGAAAAAAAATGCAAACATTAAGCCAATTTTGTAGGAAGCCCATGGATTACTCTTCACTGTCACATTCACAATTTTTCTGTCTTCTCCAACTTCTGATTTTGTATTAAATGACCTCAACATAGACACTGGCACTCTTTCAAACACCCTAAGCATGTTTCCTCAACCTACATAATGGATAGTTGGTCCTGAAATCATGAAGACCTGAGTTCCAATCCAGTCTCAGCAAATGACGCTGGACAAATTATTTAATTTGTTTGACTCAGTTTTTCAACTGTAAAATAGTAGTCATAACTAGTTAAAGAACTGATGGACTCAAATGCAGCATATTTCCAACTTTATTCTTTCTCATGTCTTTTTCCCCTTCTTTTCTATTTCTTCTTTCACAGCTATGACTAATGTGGAAATATATTTTACATAGTAGAGCATGTGTAGACTAGATTAAATTGCCTACCTTCTTCAGAAGAGAGGACAGGGAAAAAACTTTGGAACACCAAAATGTGTTGAATACAAAAAATAATATTGAAATGTATCTGAGGGATAATAAAATAGTCTTATATAAAAAATAAAACAATTAAATTAAAAAAACTATGATCCATTCCTAGATTCATATATGGTCAAAGAATATGAATAGACAACTTTCAGTGAAATAAATCCAAGCTCCATACCATGTGAAAAAACAAATGCTTCAAATTATCAATAATCAGAGTAATTTGAATTAAAATAGAATGGTTTTATTCTCAAAAATTCATGTCAGAACAACTTTATTAATTTTCTTTGTAGATATATATTGTAGGAGAAATATCTAATCCATTCTTCCACCAAAGTGATGCAAGATTTTTCTTACTACATGTAAGAAACATTTCAATTTCAAAAGAAATATTTATTTCAATTAACTTCAGAGGGGAGAACTAAGAGTAATGATTAAAAATTCCAAAAAATTGAAGTTCAATGTGAAGAAAAATTAATACCTCCCAGAGTTATTGTGAGTATCCATATGATAACGTCTTAAAAATATATTCTTATACTGTCTAGTACATAGTGAGCATTATAAATGGTGTTTCCCTTTCTTCCCCTGCCCCCTTTTTTTAATCACTTCTCATGATCTATTCTTTCTCCTCACCCAGGCATCTAAAGATTGTCATTTTTATGAACTTGAAATCACTCACATATGTATGCGGGTGCATGAATCTGCATGTGCTTATCCCCAATACTCTCTTTGCTCTACATTTTTGAGGACACTGTTTTTCTCCTAGGTCTCTTCCTACTATTACACTGTTTTTTGTTTTGTTTTGTTTTGTTTTGTTTTGTTTTTTGAATCTCCTTTGTTGAATCCTCAATCAGGCATGTCTACCAACTGGGAGAATACCACTGAGTTCTGTCCTGGTCTCTCTTTTCTTCTTCCTCTATACTACTTCACTTAGTGAGCTTCTCAACTTTTATGGTTTTAAATATCCTCTCTATTCTAATGATCTTTCAAATAATCTATCCTCTCCTAACCTCTCTAGTGACCTTTTATTTTGCATCTCCAACTGAATTTCAGGCATCTCAAAAAGAAATATTAGCAAACATCTTCAATTTGATATATCTAAAATGTAATTTGATATTTTCCCCTTAAACCCTTCCTCTTTTCAAACTCTCCTTTTTAATGTCAAGCTCATATATATAGATATAGATATAGATATTTCAATACCTTTCATAACTTAATACCCCTTCCATCAACTCTCCAGTAGTATTACACTTTTTATGTCTGTGTTAGAGGGAAAAAGTTCTTCTATTGACTATCCTAATAGAAGAAGCCCTTTGTTTTCCCATCACAAACTTATGATGTTTAATAGTTTGGTGTCTCTTTATAACTAAATGAAACCCAATATATCACCCAATCATCCAAAATCCTTCTTTTGAAGAAGATGAACTATGGTTTGCCTTCTTACTTTCCCTTCTAACAAATAGCCTAATATCCAAGTACTTTTTTAGTATTTCCAAATGATTACTTTCAGATTCTTAAACTAAAAAATGCATCCATTACTACTATAAGGGCTTCTCTTGCCTGAAAAATAAATAAATATATAAAGGAAGGAAGGAAAGAAGGGAGAGTGGGAGGGAAGGTAGAAGGGGAAAAGGGAGGGAAGAAATAAGGAAGAAAGGAAGAAAGGAAGTAAGGGAGAAAGATGAACAAAAAAAAATTTTTTTTTAATTTAGCACCAGATTGTAGAAGGGAACTTAAGCACACAGAACAATCATGTACTTATTTTGTATTTACCAATATACTTAATAATATATATTTAGTAATTATATGTATATTATATTATATATTTATTTATATTATATAAATATATATGCATATATGAAGCTTACAACAGATTTGAACTCTGATCTTTTAATGTAATTGTTTTGTTCATTAAGCCACCACACTCCCTACACAAATCTCTTGATGCTGGAAAGAAACATATGGTAACACACATTACAATGATTTACTTCAAGGCAGAAAGAGGTTTTCCTAATTCTCAGCTGTACAGTTCATGCTGCATTACTGCACAGGGTTTTTGTTTTTTATTTTTTGTTTTTTTCCTAGCATTTTGCCATTGGAAATGCACATGAGAATACAGCCCATAAAAATAATGTATTTTCTTAAAAAAAAAAAAAGACAATGCTTATTATAAACCAGCAGGCTTCAGCATGAGAAGACAGTGTGGTTTCCTCCCCTCAACCTCACTGCATTTATTCCAAGGTTTGTTGAATTGGTGGAAGTTATTATTGTGGCTCTGTCAACACACCAAAGAAACTTTAAAATATGAAAGGAAGAGATGAAAGAATAATCCATGGACATATAGATATTAGTGTGTTTTCATCCATTTTTCACCTTTGTTTTGTGGGAGATCTAAAAGAACTTTATGCTTGTGAAAGAAATGTTATCATTATTTGGATGGTGGAGTATTAGCTTACTCTTTAAGCTAACCTTGGCATTACAAGTTTGGGATATTTTTCTGGATCTCTCTTTTTCATTGTTTCAAGATAGAGTATATGGTAAAAGACAATTTGGAAGAATAAGAAGACAGATACTGTTTGAAATATATAATGAACTTAATTTTCTATTTGACATTAGCTTTCATCACACTAATCCCCAAATTTTATAATATTTTCATTTGATTCATACTGAATTAAGGATAAACTAGATCTACCATCAGATTTCCAAGTCAATCTTGACATTTGACATTCATTCAAGATTCTAGTTAAACTGGTAGCTTCTCTGTTCTGATAGCACTATTCTAGTATAAGTCTTCATCACTATATATCTAGACTTTTGCAATCGCTTACTGGTTTGTTTGCCACAAGTATTTCCTTACTCTATACCATCCTCCATTCAGCGTCCAAAGTGAGTTTTCCTAAAGCTCACACCTGACTATTTCATCCTTCTAATTAAATGGGCTAAACTGAGTGAAGATCTTTCATAAGAATGTGACCTCAACCTATACCCTAATTTATTACTTAAAGCTTTGAAATAACATTGTGCTACAGCCAAAAGCTGCAGGTATTCACTTATCTTAGATGAATCTACATTTCCCTCCTGTTCCTCCTGCCCTTTTTTAGCAATAAGTTCCTAATATTCTTAAGAGTGTATCATTGACTAGTATTCTTTGTCTCTGAGTAGATTTTTAGTTTCAGTGTAGATTAAAATGTAAGCCTGGACTCCATAATCAATGGGAGAAAAGGTCAGAAAGGGTTGGAGGCTTCTGCATTAGGGTCTATAAAAACCTAGTTTTGCAACTTCTGCTTTTTACTCCTCTTTGTCTATTGGGGGCTACCCTTTCTTGCAATATCATAATAAATACTTTTTGCTTTTTACCATTGGATAAGAGTTTCTGTCCCACACATACTCAATAAATTCTAGTGGCTCCTTATCATTTCCATCAACACATACTAAAAGTTGTTGGGCATTCAAAGATCTTCCTAACTCAGCCTCTCCTCCATCATCATATGCATTTGAGTCTCCTTACACTTTACACCTCAATGTTTTCTGACTCTGACCTTGAGTTATTACCCAAACATGACCTGCAAGCTTTCAGCTCTAGTCATTTTCTCAGGTTATCCCCATATATAGAATGCTATCATTTCTCATCTATACCTCCTGGTTTCTCTGGTTTCCTTCAAATTGAATTTTTAAAAAAAATCTCATCTTCTATAGGAAGACTTTACCTATCCTCCCTAATTTCACTCCCTTCCTTTTGGTGATTTATTTCCTATTCATGTTGTATGTAATAATTCATGTGAGCACATTTGTTTTCCTATAGTCTTCTCCATGAAATTGTGAGCCCTTTGTTCTTTGAGGACACAGATTGTAGCATCAACACAATGCCTTGCAAACAATAGAAAATTAATACTTAGTTGTTGAATAATGGATTTTTATCCTTTATTTAATGATTCTTGAGGAGAAAGAATATGTACATAAATAGTTCAAATTTCTCTTAGAAGAAAGCAAAGGGATTTTGAAATAATATCAATAATAACTGCTGGTATACCTCTTGAACATTTTCATGGGTTATAGAACTAGCACCTAATAAACATTACATAGATGAAAGAATCAAGTAATCAACATTAAAAAATGTGTCTCACTTTCCTACTCCCAGGAAGATGATATAAACTTTGCAGAGGTACTGTGTAAACAAATAAAAGGTCATAAAATTGGATGTATAGTAATTGGAATCCACCAAGGGAATAAGAAATCTCGACTATCCTTTTCCTAGAGATGTGGCATTTTCATTCACATGTAGCTTTGAAGTGGTTTCCTTCTTGAAAATTGAACAACTTTTCTGACACTTCCTCCTAAAACATTTTTATATACAATGGTTCTGATAAAGGCCTCGTTTCTAAAATATATAGAGAACTGACACAAATTTATAAGAATTTGAGCCATTATCTAATAAATAAATGGTCAACAGATATTAACAAATAACTTTTCAGATAAAGAAATTGGAACAATTTCTACTCTTATGAAAAGGTGCTCTAAATCATTATTGATCAGAGAAATGCAAATTAACACAACTCTGAAATACCACTATACAACTATCAGATTGGCTAAGATGACAGGAAAAGATAATGACAAATGTTTGAACAAGGCCCAAAGAGTTATCAAACTGTGCGTGCTCTTTGATTCAGCAGTGTTTTTACTGGGCTTATATCTCAAAAAGACCTGAAAGGAGGGAAAGGGACCCACATGTGCAAAAATGTTTATGGTAGTCCTTTTTATAGTGGCAAGAAACTAGAAACTGAATGGATACCCACCAATTGGAGAATGGCTGAATAAATTATGGGATGTAAATGTTATGGAATATTATTGTTCTGTAAGAAACGATCAGCAAGATGATATCATGGAGAGACTTCCATGAACTCATACTAAGCAAAGTGAGCAGAATTAGGAGATCATTGTACAAAGCAACAAGAAAATTATATGATGCTCAATTCTGAAGGATGTGGCTCTCTTCAACAATGAGATGATTCAAACTAGTTCCAGCTATTCACTGATGAAGAAAGCCATTTACACCCAGAGAGAGAAATGTGGAAACTGAATGTGGTTCACACCATAGCATTTTTACTCTTTTTGTTGTTGCTTGCTTGCATTTTATTTTGATTCTTAATTTTTTTACTGGTTTGATTTGATTTTCTTGTGCAGCACAATAATTGTATAAATATATTTATAAATATAAGTTTACAGAAAAAAATCAGAAAGACTTTTGTCTCTTCAGCTCCATTTTTCCTTGATATTTCCATATTCGTTCCCCCATATGCAGCATGATTTTCCCCTTTTTACTTCTTCTTATACTTGTTCTTATTCTCCCCCCTCACACACTCACTCTTTCACTCTCACTCTCTCTAACTCTCTTTCTCTCTCACTCTTTCTCACTCTCTCACTGTCTCTCTCTTTCTTTAGCTCTCTCTCTCTTTTCCCTTCTCCTTCTTCTTCCCAAATCTTTCCCTCCCTCCACTTCCCCATCATTGCCTCCTTCCCTTTTTCATATATTCATATTACTCTATTTCACTTTCTGATGATTGCAGGATGTGAGGAGTGGAACTGGTATTGGTGGCTGTACTTTCTCTAGTAAAGGAAACTTCTAGAAATGAAATTTCTTTTAGTAATCAGTAAATGAGTTACCCTGGCAATTTATAATTTTTATTAAAGCTTTTATTTTCAAACATATTCATGGATAATTTCTCAACATTAATTCTTGCAAAATCTTGTCTTCCAAATTTTCCCCCTTCCCCCCACCTCCTCCTGTAGATGGCAAGTAATCCAATATATATTGAACATGTATAAATTTTTGTTAAATTCAATATATGAATCCATATTGATACAATTATTGGGCTTCACAAGAAAAATCAGATCAAAAAGAAAAAAATGAGAAAGGAAATAAAATGCAAACAATAAGAAAAAGTTTAAAATTGCTGTTGTGATCCACACTCAGTTCCCACAGATTTCTCTCTGGGTATAGATGGATCTCTTCATCGCAGGATGATAGGAACTGTCCTCAGTCATCTCATTGTTGACAACAGCCATGCCCATTAGAACTAATTTTCATATAATCTTTTTATTGCCATGTACAATGATCTCTTGGTTCCACACATTTCACTTGGAATAAGTTCATGTAAGTCTGTTTAAGCCTCTCTATAATCATCCTGCCAATCATTTCTTACAGAGCAATAATATTCCATAACATTCATATGCATCTTATTCAGCAATTCTTCAACTGATGGGCATTCACTAAGTTTCCAGTTTCTTGCCATTACAAAATGGACTGCTACAAACATTTTAGCACATGTGGGTCCTTTTCCCTCTTTTATGATGTTGTTGAGATATAAACTCAGTAGAAACCTGCTGGAGCAAAAGGTATGCGCAATTTGATAACTCTTTGGGCATAGTTTTAAATTGTTCTAAAGAATAATTGCATCTTTCTTGCACAAAATGATAACTGTGGAAATATGTATACATATATTCAATTTGTCAAGTATTTTAACATAATTAACATGTAGTGGATGTCCTGCCATCTAGGGGAGGGGTGGGGAGTAAGGGGGAAAAGTTTGTAACAGAAAGTTTTGTAAGGGTTAATGTTGAAGAATTACCCATGCATATGTTTTGCAAATAAAAAGTTTTAATTAAAAAAAAAGAATAATTGGATCTGTTCACAATTCCACCAATGTATTAGTGTCCCAGTTTTCCCACCTCCCTTCTAACATTCATCATTATCTTTTCCTGCCATCTTAGCCAATCTAAGAGGTGTGTAGTGGTATCTCAGATCTGATATAATTTGCATTTCTCTGATCATAAGTGATTTAGAGCAGCTTTTCATATGACTAGAAAAGGTTTTAATTTCTTCTTCTAAAAATTGCCTGTGAATATCTTTTGACCATTTATCAATTGGAGAATGACTTAAATTCTTACAAATATGAGTCAATTCTCTATATATTCTAGAAATGAGGGTTTTATCAGAATCCTTGAATGTTAATATTTTCCCCCAGTTTACTGCTTCCCTCCTAATCTTGTCTGCATTGGCTTTGTTGTACAAAACCTTTTAAAGTTAATATAATAAAATTTATCTCTTTTGTGTTCAATAATGTACTCTAGTTCATTTTTGGCCATAAATTCATTCCTTCTTCACATATCTGAGGGGTAAACTATCTATTGTTCTTCTAATTTGCTTATAATATCATTCTTTATGTCTAGATCATGAACCCATTTTGACCTTACCTTGGTATAGAGTGTTAGGTGTGGGTCAATGCCTAGTTTCCTCTATACTGATTTCAAATTTTCCCAGAAGTTTTTGTCAAATACTGAATTTTTATCCCAAAAGTTGGGGATTTGAAGTTTTTCAAACATTAGAAAAATATAATCATTGACTATTTTATTAATTGAACCTAACCTAATCCACTGATCAACTACTCTATTTCTTAGCCAATACAAAATGATTTTGATGAGCACTGATTTATAATATAGTTTTAGGTTGGTAAAGCGAGGCCATCTACATTAGCATTTTCCCCCATTAATTCCTTTAAAATTCTTGACCTTTTGTTCTTTCGGATAAACTTTGTTATTGTTTTTTCTATAAAATAATTTCTTTGGAATTTGATTGGTATGGTACAAAATAAGTAGATAAATTTGAATAGCATAGTCATTTTTATTATATTACCTGGGCCTACACATGAGAACTAGGTTGCTTTTTTTTCCTTTTTTTTTTCAATTAATTAGATCTGACTTTGTGTGGAAAGTGGTTTTTTTGTTTGTTTTGTTTTGTTTTGTTTTGTTTTTTGTTTTTTTTTAATTGTGTTCATATAGTTCTTTACTTTTCCATGGCAGGGAGAATTCAATTTTTTTTTTATTATCAACAATTATTTTAAATTGAATTTCTCTTTGTATCTCTTTCTGCTGGACATTGTTGATAATATATAAAAATGCTGATGATTTATGTGGATTACTTTGGTACCCACAACTTTGTTAAAGTTGTGAATTGTTTCTAGAATTTTTTGATTCTCTAAGTATATCATTATATCATCTGCAAAGAATGATAATTTGTTTCCTCATTATCTATTCTATTTCCTTTAATCACTTTTTCTTCTCTTATTGCCAAAGGTAACATTTCTAATACAACATTGAATAGCAATGGTGACAGTGGGCAACCTTGTTTCACCCCTTATTTTATTGAGAATGGATCTAGTTTTTTTCCCATTATAAATGATGCTTGCTGATGCTTTTGCATAGATATTACTGGTCATTTTAAGGAAAAATCTCCATTTATTCCTATACTCTCTAGTGTTTTTAATAGGAATGGGTATTGGGTTTTATTAAATGTTTTTTCTACATTTAAAGTGATAACCATATTATTTTTGTTAATTTGGTTATTTTGATAGTCAATTATGCTAATAGCTTTCCAAATATTGAACCAGCCCTGCATTCCTGATATAAATCCTACTTGGTCATAGTGTATTATCCTGAGGATGACTTTCTGTAATCTCTGCTAATCTTTTATTTAACATTTTTGCATCAATATTCCTTAGGAAAACTGGTCTATAATTGTCTTGCTCTGTTCTCTTAATACCTGGTTGAGGTACAGGACTGTATCTGTGTCATAAAAGACATTTGGTAGACTCCTTCTTTCCTGGTTTTGTACAATAGTTTGCATAGTATTGGAATTCTTTAAATGTTTGATAGAATTCACATATAAATCCATTTGGCCCATGAAATTTTTTCTTAGGGAGGTGATTAATAGTTTGCTCAATTTCTTTTTTTAAAATGGGGCTATTTCCTTTTCTGTTAATCTGGGCAATCTATATTTTTGTAAGTATTCCTCCTTTTCATTTAGATTGTCAAATTTATTGGCATGTAGCTGGCAAAATAACTCCTAATTATTGCTCTAACTTTTCTTTTTATTGGTGGAAAGTTCTTTTTTTTTTCATTTTTGATACTATCAATTTTAATTTCTTCTTTTGTTTTTCTAATAAAATTAATTAATGGTTTATCTATTCTGTTGGTTTTTTCATAAAATAACTCAGTTTTGTTTATTAATGCAATAGTTTTCTTACTTTCAATATTATTAATCTCTTTTATTTTCAGACTTTCAAATTTGATATTTAATTGGGGTTTTTAATCTGTTCTTTCTTCAGCTTTTTTAGTTGGAAGCCTAATCCATTGTTCTTCTTTTTCTCTATTTTATGCAAATAGAGATACAAAATATTTCCTAATAAACTTCTTTGGCTGTATCCCACAAATTTTGATGGTTGTCTCATTATTGTCATTCTCTTGTATGAAACTATTGATGGTGTCTATGATTTGTTGTTTTACCTAGATACTCATTCTTTTGAATTAGATAATTCAGTTTCCCATTAATTTTTTGGTATGTTTTCCCTGGCCTTTTATTGCATGTAATTTTTATTGCATCATAATGTGGGGGAAAAATGCATTTACTAGTTCTGCCTTTCTACATTGCATTTTGAGGGTTTTATGCACTAATACATGGTCAGTTTTTGTATAACTTCCACGGACTGATGAGAAAAAAGTACATTCCTTTCTCTCTTCTTTAAATTTTCTCCCAAGGTCTATCATCCCTAACTTTTCTAGAATTCTATGTACTTCCTTAACATCTTTCTTATTTATTTTGTGGTTTGATTTATCTAATTCTGAGAGAGCAAGGTTGAGATATAGTTTTGCTGTCTAATACTTCTTGCATCTCTTTTAACATCTCTTCTAGGAATTTGGATGCTATACTAATTAGTGCGAATATGTTTAGTATTGGTATTTCTTCATTATTTATGGTACTTTTTAGTAGGATATAGTTTCCTTCCTTTTCTCTTGTACATAGATCTATTTTTGCATTTGCTTGATCTGAGATCAGGATCACTGCCCCTGCTTTTTTCTACTTCAGCTGAAGCATAATAGATTCTTTCCTTTACTCTGAATGTATCATTCTTGCTTTAAATGTATTTCTTGTAAACTAAAAATTGTAGGATTCTAGCTTTTAATCCAGTATGCTATTTGCTTCATTTTCCAGGAAAGTTTCTCCCATTCACATTCACAGTTAAAATTATTAACATTGTATTTTCTGCCATCTTGTTTTCACCAGTTATACTTTTCTCTTTCCTTTCTTCCTTTCCCTCCTCCCAAGTAATTTGTTTCTGACCTCCCTCATACTCAAACAATCTTCCCCTTTTATAATCCCTTTTGTGTACCTTGGCCCTTTACTTCTGTTCTTCCTTCTATTAACCTCTCCCTTTTCCCTTTCCCCTTTCCCCTCCTACTTCCCTATGAGGTGAGACAAGCTTTTTTGTGAAGCTAAACTTGTCTGATAATCTCTCTTTGAGCCAAATCTGATGAGAGTAAGATTCACACAATGTTCTCTGCCCTCCTTTCTTTCCCTCAATTGTAAAAGGCCTTTTTTGATTCTCCATGAGCTGTAATTTACACCATCTTAACTCCATTTCCCTCTTCTTCCAGTAGAATCACTTTTCCTTCTCTACTTTATTTTTTATATCATCACAATGAAATCAAATTATACCTGCACACTTTAACAGAAGTACAGATATCAATAGTTAAACATACCGTCTTTTCTTCTGATAGAAGCTTTTTGAAGAATTTTTATATAATTTTAAAATAAAGTAATATTTCTTGCCTTATTTAATTTTTATGCTTTTCTTGACTTCTGTATTTGAAGATTAGATTTTTGATTCAACTCTAGTCTTTTCATCAGAAATAAATGAAATTCACTTGTTTCTTTGAATGTCCATCTTTTCCCCTGAAACATGATACTCACTTATTTTTTTTTTTTTTTGCTTTTGGCTGAGGCAATTGGGGTTAAGTGACTTGCCCAGGGTCAGACAGCTAGGAAGTTCCTGAGAAAAGATTTGAACTCAGGTCCTCCTGACTTCAGGGCTGGTGCTCTAACCACTGCACCAGCTAGCTGCCCCATGATGCTCACTTTTACAGGATAGTTGATTCCTGGCTGCAATCCAATACTTTTGCCTTTCAAAATATCACTTTTCATGCCTTTCAATCTTTTAAAGTGGAAGCTACTAGCTCTGGATAATTCTGATTGTGGCTCTTCAATATTTGAATTGTTTCCTTCTGTCTGCTTGCAATATTTTCTCCTTGATTTAATAATTCTGAAATTTGGCTCCAATCTTCCTTGGAGTTTACATTTTGGGATCTGTTTCAGGAAGTGACTTGTGAATTTTTTTTTCTTTTTTTTGTCCTTTTTATTATATTTGCTCTGCCTAGCCATGAGCACTTGACAGTTTTCCACCTGATTAGGTCTGACTTTATTTGTGTGGAAAGTGTTTTGTAGTTTTGCTTTTATAGTTCCTGACTTTCTTTTGGCAGATAGATTCCCAAATATTTTATACTATCAACAGTTATTTTGAATGGAATTTCTTTTTGTATCTCTTGCTGCTGAACTTTGATGGTAATAAATAAAAATGCTGATGACTTACGTGGATTTATTTTGTATCCTGCAACTTGCTAAAGTTGTGAATTGTTTCTAGTCATTTTTAGTTGAGTCTCTAGGGTTCTCTAAGTATACCATCATATTATCTGTAAAGAGTGATAATTTGGTTTCCTCATGACCTACTCTAATTCCTTTAATCTCTTTTTCTTCTCTTACTGCCAAAGCTAATATTTCTAATACAATGTTGAATAATAATAGTGATAATAGGTAGCCTTGTTTCATTCCTTATCTTATCAGAAGTGGTTCTGGTTTGTCCCTATTACATGTGATTTAAAGTCCGATTTTCAAGGAAGTCTCTCAATCTCTCTTAATTCTATTATCTTCCTTCTCTTAATTATTTCCTATTTATCCTGTATATATCTTGTTGGTATAGATTTGTTTGCTTATTATATTACCTATTAAATTGGGAGTTCATTAAAGGCAGAGACTGCTGTATCTGTTTTTGTATCCCCAGTGCTTAGTACACTGCTGGGAATATAACAGCTGCTTAATAAATTTTTTATATGTCAGGACAATTTGAGTTCAAATCTAGCCTCAGACATTTAATAAACAACATTTAATCCTGATTTTGGAGGCTGCTGTGTTAATCAAGGTATGAGGTGATAAGGGCTTGAATTCATGTAATAGTTTTGTAAGCAGAGGGCAGGTTGGTGGCAAAGTGCATGACTAAATTCGAACCCAGTATCAGACACTTAACAACTGTGAGATCCTAAGCAAGTTACTTTACCCTATATGCCTCAGTTTCCTCTTTTTTAAGCTTTTTATTTGCAAAACATATGCATGAATAATTTTTCAATGTTGAACCTTGCAAAGACTTCTATTACAAAATTTTCTGACCTTCGCCTCACTCCCTCCCCTAGATGCCAGGTAGTCTAATATATGTTAATTATTTTAAAATAAATGGCAAATAGAATATATATATGTATATATATATATACACATATTCATACAGTTATCTTGCTGTACAAGAAAAATCGGATTTACAAGAAAAAAAAAACCTCAGAAGGAAAACAAAATGCAAGCAAACATCAACAAAAAGGGGGAAAATGTTATGTTGTTTTTCACCCTCAGATCCCACAGACCTCTCCTTAGGTGTATATGGCTTTCTTTATCACTGAACAATTGGAACTGGTTTGAAACACCTCATAGTTGAAGAGAACCATGTCCATCAGAATTGATCATCATATAGTCTTGTTATTGCCATGTATAATGATCTCCTGGTTCTGCTCATTTCACTTAGCATCAGTTCATGTAAGTCTCTCCAGGCCTCTCTGAAATCATCCTGCTGGTTTTTCTTACAAAACAAAAAAATTCCATGACATTCATATACCATAATTTATTCAGCCAATTTCCAATTGATGGGCATCCATTCAGTTTTCAGTTTCCTGCTACTACAAAAAGGGCTGCCCCAAACGCTTTTTTGCACATGTGGGTCCCTTTCCATCCTTTAAGATCTCTTTGGGATATAAGCCCAATAGAAACACTGCTGGGTCAAAGGATATGCACAGTTTGATAACTTTTTGAGCATAGTTCCAAATTGCTCTCCAGAATGGTTGGATCTGTTCGCAGTTCCACTAGCTTTGTAATACTGTCCCAGTTTTCCCACATCCCCTCCAACATTCATCATTTTCTTTTCCTGTCAGCTTAACCAATCCAACAGGTGTGTAGTGATATCTCAGAGTTATCTTAATTTACAGTTCTCTGATCAATAGTGATTTGGAGCACCTTTTCATATGACTAGAAATAGTTTTAATTTCATCATCTGAAAATGGTCTGTTCATATCCCTTGACCACTTATCTATTGAAGAGTGGCTTGAATTCTTATATATATGAGACAATTCTCTATATATTTTAGAAATGAGGCCTTTATCAGAACCCTTAATTGTAAAGATGATTTCCCAATTTGATGCTTCCCTCCTAATCTTGTCTGCATTAGTTTTGTTTGTACAAAAATTTTTAACTTAATATAATCAAAATTATCTATCTGGTGTTCAATTAAAAGTTCCAATTTTTCTTTGGACACAAATTCCTTCCTTCTCCACAGATCTGAGAGGTAAACTATCGTTTGTTCTTCTAATTTCCTTATATTATCACTCTTTATGTCTAAATCATCAATCTATTTAAAGCTTATCTTGATTTGTGCCTGTAGATGTGGTTCAAAACCTTAATTCTTCCATTCTAGTTTACAGTTTTCTCCAGCAGTTATTGTAAAATAGTGAGGTCTTATCCCAAAAGTTGGGGTCTTTGGGTTTGTCATACACTAGATTGCTATAGTTATGGCCTATTTTGTCCTGTGATCCTATTCTATTCCACTGATCAACTATTGCCTTTCTTGGCCAATACCAAATAGTTTTAATGACCACTGCTTTATAATATAATTTTACATCTAACACAGCTAGGTCACCTTCATCAGCATTTTTTTTTCATTAATTCCCTTGAAATTCTTGACCTTTTGTTCTTCCAAATGAACTTTGATACTATTCTTTATAGATCTGTAAAATAATTTCTTGGTGTTTGATTGCTATGGCACTAAATAAGCAGATTAATTTAGGTAGTATTGTCATTTTTATTATATTCACTCGGGCTACCCATGAGCACTTGATATTTTCCCAACTGATTAGGTATGACTTCATTTGTGTGGAAAGTAATTTGTAGTTTAGTTCATATACTTCCTGACTTTCCCTTGGTGGATAGATTCCAAAATATTTTATACTATCAACAGTTATTTTGAATGGAATTTATTTTTGTATATGTTGCTGCTGAACTTTGTTAATAATATATAAAAATGCTGATGATTTATGTGGATTAATTTTGAATCCTGCCACTGCTAAAGTTGTGAATTGTTTCTAGTACTTTTTTTGTTGAGTCTCTAGTGTTCTCTAAGTATACCATCACATCATCTGCAAAGAGTGATAATTTTGTTTCCTCATTACCTACTCTAATTCCTTTAATCTCTTTTTCTTCTCTTACTGCCAAAGCTAACATTTCTAATGCAATATTAAATAGTAATGGTGACAGGGGGCAGCCTTGTTTCACTCCTGATCTTACTGGGAATGGATCTAGTTTGTCCCCATTACATATGATGTTTGCTGATGGTTTTACATAGTTGATATTGATCATTTTAAGGAAAAGCCCATTTATTCCTATACTCTCTAGTGTTTTTAATAGGAATAAGTGTTGGATTTTATCAAATGGTTTTTCTGCATCTATTGAGATAATCATATAACTTTTGTTAGTTTGGTTATTAATATAGTTGATTATGCTGATAGTTTTCCTAATATTGAACCAACCCTGCATTCCTGGTATAAATCCTTCTTGGTCATAATATAGTATCCTGGTGAAGATATTTTGAAATCTCATTGCTAATATTATGTTTAAGATTTTTGCATCAATATTCATTAGGGAAATTGGTCTATAGTTTTCTTTCTCTGTTTTCAACCTACCTAGTTTACAATCAATACCATATCTATATCATAAAAGGAATTTGGTAAGACACCTTCTTTCCCTATTTTTTTCATATAGTTTATATAGTATTGGAATTAGTTGTTCTTTGAATATTTGGTAGAATTCACAAGTAAATGCATCTGGCTCTGGAGATTTTTGCTTATGGAATTGATTAATAGCTTGTTCTATTTCTTTTTCTAAAATGGATCTATTTAGATAATTTATTTCCTCTTCTCTTAACTTGGGCAATTTATGTTTTTGTAGATGTTCCTCCATTTCATTTAGATTATCAACTTTATTGACATGAAGTTGGGCAAAGTAACTCCTAATTATTGCTCTAATTTCTTCCTCATTAGTGGAAAGTTCTCCCTTTCCATTTTTGAGACTAACAATTTGATTTTCTTCTTTCCTTTTTTCTAATTAGATTAACTAAAGGCTTACCTATTTTGTTGGTTTTTTTCATAAAGCCAACTCTTAGTTATATTTATTAATTCAATACTTTTCTTATTTTCAATTTTATTAATCTCCCCTTTTATTTTCAGATTTTCAAATTTGGTGTTTAATTGGGGGTTTTTGATTTTTTCTTTTTTCTAATTTTTAATTGTAAGCCCAATTCATTGATCTTTTCTTTCTCTATTTTATGCAAGTAAGCATCTACAGATATAAAATTACCCCTTATAACCACTTTGGCCGTATCCCACAAATTTTGGTATGTTGTCTCATTATTGTCATGCTGCTGGATGAAATTACTGATTAAGCCTATGATTTGCTGTTTCACCCATTCATTTTTTTAGGATTAGATTATTTAATTTCTAATTAACTTTTGTTTTACTTTCCCCTGGCCTTATATTGCATGTGATTTTTACTGCATCATGATCTGAAAAAAATTCATGTATTATTTCTGCCTTTCTGGCATTTGATTTTGAAGTTTTTATGCCTTAACACATGGTCAATTTTTGTATAAGTTCCATGAACTGCAGAGAAAAAAGTAAACTCCTTTCTGTTTCTATTCAATTTTCTCTAAAGATATACCTTACCTAACTTGTCTAGAATTTTGTTTACCTCCTTAACCTCTTTCTTATTTATTTTCTGGTTTTATTTATCTAATTCTGAGAGAGCAAGGTTGAGATCCCCCACTAGTATAGTTTGAGGTCTATTTCTGCTTGCATCTCTCTTAACTTCTCCTTTAGGAATTTGGATGTTATACCTCTTGGTGCATATATGTTTTGTATTTAGTAAAAACAAAGATAGATCTAATTAAAAGAGATATGGAAGGAAACCATGTTTTACGAAAGGATACCATAGATAATGAAGCAATATCAATACTAAACATGATATTGCTTCATTATCTATGGTATCCTTT